>CAUYQG010243630.1:0-15039 GCA_963574415.1 Tarsius wallacei
CCACGCCCGGCTAATTTTTTGATTTATTGTAGAGATGAGGTCTCGCTTGCCCAGGCGGGTCTCGAACCCACAGGCTCAGGCAATCCACTCACCTCAGCCTCCCAAAGGCGCGGGATTACAGGCTGAGCCACCGAGCCCGGCAATATATCATATAAAGTTTAATTAACCAATTTTCTCTTTTGCTGCTCATGCTTTTGATGTCATGCCTAAGAATCCTTTGCCAAATCCAAGGTCACAAAAGTTTATCCCCATGTTTTTGTCTAGAAGTTTGATAGTTTTAGTTCAACATTTAGGTGTTCGATAATCTGAGTTGGTTTTTGTATATGGTGTGATGTAGGCATCCAGTTTCTTTTCTTTTCTTTTTTCATGTGGGTATTTTATTGTCCCTACACCATTTGTTGAAAATACTTTTCTTTTTTTCCACTGTATTGTCTTGGCACCCTTGTCAAGCATCAGTTGACCACAGGTTTATGGGTTTATTAGTTTTAATAGATTTTTTTTTGTGGATTCCTTAAGATTTTCTCTATATAAGGTTATGTCATCTTTGAAAAGAGAAAGTTTTACTTCTTCCTTTTTAATTTGGATGCCTTAAAATTGTTTTCTTGCCTAATTCCTCTGCTTCAAACGTCTAATACAATGTTGAATGGATGTGGTAAAATGGACATCCTTATGATTTTCCTTATCTCAGGATGAAAGCTTGTAATCTTTCACTATGAAGTATGATGTTAACTATATGTCTTAATCTGTTTTGTGCTGCCACAACAGACTATCAGAGATTCAGTCATTTGTAATGAAGATAAATGTAATGGTTCATGGTTCTGCACACTTGGAAGTCTAAGATTGAGGAGCCATATCTGGTGAGGGCCTTCTTGCTGTCATTTCATGGCAGAAAGGCAAAGAGAGGGCACACATGAAAGAGCAAGAATAGGCCAAACTTATCCTTACATAAGGAATCCAATCTGATGATATGGCATTAAATCCATTCATGAGGGAAGTTCTTCCATGGCTAATCACCTCTCCCAACATCTCTAAACTGTTGCACTAGGAATTAAGTTTCCAAAGTATGCTTTTTGAGGGACACATTTAAAACATAGAACCATGGGTTTTTTGTAGGTTCCCTTATCAAGTTGAGGAAAGTCTCTTCTATTCCATGTTGTTTAGTGTTTTATTATGAAATGTTGGTTTTTTTCTAATGTATTTTCTGTGTTGATTAAGGTGATCAGGTGATTGTTCAGTTTTTATTCTATTGATATGTTGTATTACATTAATTGATTTTCAGATGTTCAACCAACTCTGCATCTCTGGGATAAATACCACTTGCCATGCTTTATAATTATTTTTATGTGTTGCTAGATTAATTTCACTAATTTTTTTGAGGATTTTTGCATCTTTATTTATAAGAGATATTGCTCTATAGTTTTCTTGTGTTGTCCTTATCTGGGTTTGGATTTGGGGTATTACAAGCCTCATGGAATGATTTGGAAAGTACAGTATTTTTTCTGTTTTTTTAAGAGTTCGGGGCTGGGCTCAGTGGCTCAGCCTGTAATCCCAGTGCTTTGGGAGGCCGAGGTGAGTGGATTGCCTGAGTCCGCGGGTTCGAGACCTGCCTGGGCAGCTTGGTGAGACCTCATCTCTACAATAAATAAATTTTTAAAAAATTAGCCGCGCATGGTAGCGCATACCTGTAGTTCTGGCTACTTGGAAGGCTGAGGCGGAAGGCTCACTGGAGCCCAGCAGGTCAAGGCTGTGGTGGCCGGGAGTGTGCCACTGCATTCCAGTCTGGGTGACAGAATGAGACTCCAATTCAAAAAAAAAAAAAAGAGTTCATTAACAATTTATATTAATTATTCTTTAAATGTTTGGTGAAATTTGGCAGTGAAAAATATCTGGGCCTAGGTTTATCTTTGTGAGTTATCTTTTTATTACTGATTGAATCTTTCACTTTCAGATTTATTAAGGTCGTCTATTTCTTCTTGAGTTAGTTTTTGCAGTTTGTGTCTACCTAGAAATTTGTCCATTTCATATAAGGTATCTAATTTCTTGGCATACAGTTGTTTATAGTATCCTTTTATAAGCTTTTTATTTCTGTAAAATCAGTCATAATGCTCTTCCATTTCTGATTTTATTAATTTGAGTCTTCTCTCTTTTTTTCTGGTCAAACTAGCTAAAGATTTATCAATTTTGTGATCTTTTCAAGGAGCAAGCTTTTGGTTTTATTGATTTGCTCTATTTTTTTCATTGTTTATTTTAATAATTTCTGCTCTAATTTGTATTATCTTTTTTTTTTCTGCTTGCTTTAGGTGTAGTTTGCTCTTCTTTTCCTGATGTCTAGTTTTGTACCAACTCTGGATACTTGCCCCTCCCTTCTGGAGCTTGTCATTTGCTTGTTTATTTGTTTAATGACGGGCTGGACTATTTTAGTGAAGTGTAGCTTCACCCCCTCACACCACACACACACACAGTGTTAAGTGTTTGATATTGACTCCTTAGGGAACCACAGCTTTGGGTACATCAACAGTCATTCTGGAATGACAGTGGTACTGGTAGGGCTCTATCATCTTCTCTTTCTCGAGCCTGTGGGCTCAGGCAATCCCCTCACCTCAGCCTCCCAAAGTGCTGGGATTACAGGCTTGAGTCACCACACCTGGCCCATCCTCTCTTTCCTTGACCACACTCCACTGTTAAGTTCCACGAATTGCTGGCCAATCGTTTTACTGTTTACAACAATGCCCTACAAATTTATCTAATCAAATTGTGGCTCTTCTCAGGAAATAGCTTCTGACATCAGTGTTTGACATTTTTTCTGACCCCAAGAGGGCTCCTGCCAACTATCTTATTCCCCTGTAAACTAGCCAGGATACAATCTTGACTGTATTTTCATTAGATCCGAGTCTCCTCCCAATTCCCTTTATCATAACCTCCATTGTTTTTGAGAATGTTCTTAGATTTACACTTCTCCATGCTTTCTTACAAATGAAGTCAGCTCCTTTGGAAAAAGAGCTGGAGCTATTGGATTTATGGCCTGTCTCTCTTCTTAAATTTCTGAGCCTGGGCTCTAGTGGGACAATGGCAAATTCTCTCTGCATGACACCCATGCTGTAAGATTTGAGTGCTAGGTGGAGAGGGTTAGTAGCCTGAGTTCCTCTTGGTTTGCTTCTTTTGGTGTGTAACTACCACCTCAGGATCCAAGAGAAAGGCTATTTGGGCTCTGGTATTCTCAATACACCATGACCAGGGTAGAGCCTCTATTCCATGAGTGGGGGTTAGATGGAAGAAAGGATTTCTGTTTCTGGATCTCAGTCACTTGGAGCTTATTCTCAGACACAGAGAGCTAGGTAAAAATGAGACATACTGAAGTACTGTTCCTCCCAGAGGGAAAGCCCTCTGGCTGGGAGCTGAGAGGAGGAGGAGCTGTGTGTTCTCAGCTACAGAGGTATAGAGAGGAGTCCCTCAGCTCACTAAGCTGGCTAGAGGAAGGGAAGAGGAAAGAGAGAGAGCAGTTTTGGTTCAGATACCACAGACTTGACTTTTTTAAAAACCCAATTTTCATAGATTTTCTTCAATAAATGCTCCTTTACCTGATGTTTTGCTTTTAGGACCATTTCCAGATACTTTAAATGGTTGCTGTCTTTTTGTTTGTTTTTAAAATAATTTTCACCTATTTCACTGAAGTGTGGGGTCAACAGAGCACCTCATACTGTCATGCCAGAAGTCAATCTTCCAACCATACATTTTTACAATTATTATTTAATATAATCTTATGTCATTTAATGAAGATAAGACAATGAAAAGAGAACACAAATATATTTATGGCTTGTAAAAAAATAGCCTCATTTACCTTTTTTTTTTTTTTTTTTGAGTTGGAGTCTCACTCTGTTGCCCAGACTGGAGTGCAGTGGCATGCTCCCAGCCACTGCAGCCTCGACCTGCTGGGCTCTGGTGATCCTTCCGCCTGAGCCTTCCAGGTAGCAGGAACTAAGGACGCATGCCACCACACCCAGCTAATTTTTGATTTATTGTAGAGATGAGGTCTTGCCGAGTTGCCTGGGCGGGGCTCGAACACGTGGGCTCAGGCAATCCACTTACCTTGGCCTCTCAAAGCACTGGGATTACAGGCTGAGCCACTGAACCCGGCATTTACCATTTTTTATTCCTTTTATTTCTTACTATGGATTTGAGTTACCATCAAGTGTCATTTTCTTATCCAATAAAGCTTCATTTTGACTTCCTTCTATGTGGTATTACTGTCATATGTATTACATTTCTATGTGTTATAGTCCCAATAATAAATTTTATAGTTATTGTTCTATGCAATTGATTTTCAAATCAGTTAAGAGAAGAAAGACAAAGAAATATATTCTTTATCACCACCTACATAATTACCTTTAACACAATGCTTTGTTTTTCATGAGGATTCAAATTACTTTCTGGTGTCACTTTTATTTAGCCTGAAGAACTTCCTTCAGATTTTCTCATAAGGCTGGTCTGCTGGCAATGAATTCTTTCAGGTTTTCATTTTGTGGGAACATCACTATTTTGCCTTCATTTAAAAAAATATAACATTACTGAATATATTTTTCCTGGTTGACTTTTTTTCATTCAGCACTTCAAATATGTCATACCCCTGCTTTTTATCCTCCAATTTTTCTGATGAGAAGTCTGCTATTATTACTGGTGTTCCCCTGTAGCTGATCAGTAGTGTTTCGCTTCATACTTTCTAGATTTTTTTTTCTTTATCTTTAGTTTTAACATTTTGACTATGCTGTGTCTGGGTGTAGATCATTGAGTTTCTACTTGAAGTTTGTTGAATTTCGTGGATTTATAAATTAGCCTTGTCCATCAGATTTGAGGAGGTTTTAGTCATTATTATTCTAATATTTTGTGAGTCTTTTTTCTTTCCTCTCCTTACAGTACTTTTATTTTATTTTATTTTATTTTTAGTTGGAGTCTCACTCTGTCACTCAGACTGGAGTGCAGTGGCACGCTCCGGGCCACCGCAGCCTTGACCTGCTGGGCTCCAGCGATCCGTCTGCCTCAGCCTTCCAAGGAGCCGGAACTTAAGAAGTGCGCTACCATGCCCAGCTAATTTTTGATTTATTGTAGAGATGAGGTCTCGCCAAGTTGCCCAGGTGCGTCTCGAACCCTCAGGCTCAGGCAATCCACTCACCTTGGCCTCCCAAAGTGCTGGAATTACAGGCTGAGCCACCAAGCCCTGCCTGGTTGAGTTTTTTAAAATAATTTTTACTAGCTAAATGTTTCTCTGGAGAGAGGATCCACCGTACCTCTTATATTTCCATTCTAGAAATTCTACCAGCAATGGTTTATTAGATACAACACCAAAAGCGTAAGTGAGAAAGAGAAAAGATGGATAAATACTGGAAAAAATTAAAAACGTTTGTGCTTTAAGAGATACTGTCAAGAAACTGAAAGGACAACTTATATTAGGTTTCTATTGCTGCTATAATAAATTACTACAAACTTAGTTTAAAATAATACAAATTTATCATTTTACAGTTCTGTAGATTAAAAATATGACATGAGTCACACTGAGCTAAAACCAAGGCATCAGCAGGGTTGCATTTTTTTCTGGAGGCTCTAGGAGATAATTCACTTTGTTGCCTTTTTCAGCTTCTAGTGGTTGCCCATATTCTTTGACTCCTGGCTGTCTCCCTCCACCTTCAAAGTCAGCAACTTTGCATTTCTCTGAGCCTTCTTCTATAGTCATATCTTTCTCTGGCCACAGCCAGGAAAGCTTCTTTGTTTTTTAAGGATTCCTGTGATCAGACCTCCACATTTCAAGATCCTTAACATAATCACATCTACAAAGACCCTTTTGCCACATAAAGTAACCCATTCACAGCTTCCAGGAATTAGAATGTGGGCATCAATGGAGGGCATTATCCTGACTATCACAAGCAATAGATATCTATCTAATAAAAAACTTTTATCCAGAATATAAAGAACTTTTATGACACAATAATAAAAAGACAAATAAACCATTAAAAATGAGCAAAGGATTTGAATAGACATTTCTTTAAAGAAAATATACAAATGATCAATATGCATAAGAAAAGATGCTGAACATAATTATTCACTAGGGACATGGAATCAAAATCAAAATGACATACCATTTCTCACCCACTAGAATAGCTATAGTAAAAAATATAGCTGGAAACAAGTGTTGGTGAGGATGTGAAAAAAATTGGAACCTTCATATATGTAGGTAGGAATATCAAATGATAGATACTTTGGAAAACAGTTTGGCATTTTAGCATAAATTGACCTATGATCCAGAAATTCTACTCCTAGATATCTACCCAGCTTTGAAGTTAAAGGCTGAGGCTGATTTGCCTCGACTGTTCTGGAGGCAGCATTTTCTGAGCTGGGCCTCCATTTGCATTACCACCTTGACTGTTGCCATGCTTTCCTGGCTTGGTTTCCCTGTACTCAAAAGAAATGAAAGCTTTTGTCCACACAGAAATTTATATATAGCAGCATTATTCATAGTAGGCAAAATGAGAAACTATTCCAAATGCCCATCAACTGGTGAATTGATAAACAACATGTTGTATATCCATACCATACAATGGCATACTATTGAGCAATAAAAAAATTGAAATACATGTTATAACATGGATGACCCTTGTAAATATTATGCTACATGAAAGAAACAAGACACAAAAGACAACATATAATACTTCATGATTCCATCTATAATGGCAAACCTATAGACAAAAAGCAATTCGTGGTTGCTTAGGACTGGGGGTGGGAACAAGGACTGACTGTATATGAGCTCAGAGTTTCTTTTGGGAGGGCAATGCAAATGTTCTAAAATTAGGCTGTGGTTATGATTGTACAACTCTGTACATATACTAAAAATATTGAATTGCACTTAAGATGGATGAAAGTTTATGGTATATAAATTATATTTCACTAAGCTATTAATTTAAAAATGTCTCCCTACATATTACTTGTTGACAGAAGACTTCAGTTGATGTACATTCTCAAGGGAAATGATGGAAAAGGATGGAGATAGAAAGTAAGATAAAGTCTGCTCTCATAGTCTTTTTTCTGCTATCGCGATTTCAGGAATGAAATTGCCCATGAGTTGGAATCTACTGTTCTCAGACTGGGGGAGATGATAGACATACACATGAGCAGATTTCTCATCTGGGCTCTATTTCAGATACACACACACACACACACACATGCACACACACACACATATATGAATATACACACATATATATACACGTGCATATACACATATATGTATATACAAACACATATATAGAATAGTATTTTATTAACTATCTCTATCTATATAAGATGTAATCCTGGGAGGTTTTTGCAAGACTCTCCTTTTTTGGGGGGTGGGTGCTTTTCATGAATGTATCACTGGCTATTTTTACCCACGAAATGCTTTTGGTTCAATTTAATGCTTTAATTTCCTTGATTAATGGGGACAGTCCACACCTTGGGGTTATTCTGGGGCTATAGCAGGTTTTGATGATTAGAGAAAAATCCGTTCTGAGTGCTGATTGCAAATAAGTCAAAGGCTGAAGCTGAGCTGAGTGTCAGAGGTCCCCTTTTCTTAGGTAGGCTTTGCCTGAAATCTCTACACTTGTTCTAGCAGAAACCTCACTCCCACTCCCAGCAGTCATATTCTCTGGCCTTCCCTTAACATGCTGTGGGCCCCCACACTGGATTTATCCTCCTTCCTCTGGACTTCTCTAGAAACATCTTTTCTGCATTGCTGTAAACTTCCATTTTTCCTCTCCCTCTGCTATTACTTAACTCAAGGACAAAGGAAATAGCTGCAGTTTGGAAACACACTAGTAAAAAAAGAAGAAAGAAAAGAAGCCCCAAACTCACCCCAAATTTTTCAGAAAACAATCCAGTAGGATTTGGTTGGGAATTGCCATGCAATGTGGGGAATGTGAAACATGTGCTAATCAGGGCCCTTTCTGCTTGGATCCTACCTGACTTCCCTCCACCCTCCCCAACCAGCTGGGCTAGGCTAGGCCCAGGGGAGCCACAAAGCCGCCAGCTTAGAAAATGGAGACAAATGAGGAGGCCCCAGAGGACAAAGCAAGACTTGTTACTAGTTTTGAGGCCAAAGCAACACACTCAGTATTGAAGGGCTGTGGGGGTAGATGTTGCAAAGCCCGGAATCCCAGCTTTGAGGTTAAAGACTGAGGCTGATTTGCCATAACTGTTCTGGAGGCAGCATTTTCTGAGCTGAGCCTCCATTTGCATCACCACCTTGACTCTCACCTTGACTGTTGTCATGCTTTCCTGGTTTGGTTTCCCTGAAGCCAGTCAGTGCGTCCTCTGAACTGTGTGCCCCAGAGCGCCACAGTGCTCTTTCCAAAACAGAGGTCTGATCTTGTTACTTCTCTTCCAGTCTACCCTCATCTCCTCCGTGAGAAAACCCACATTCCTCATAACATGTTGTATGAAACCCTTTATAATCTTGCCTCTAGCTCTAGCTTCATGTTCTATCACCTGTCCTTACCCTCAGGTAAACCTACAAAACTATTTTTCATTTTCCTGAACATGCTTTTTTTTTTTCCTTTCCCATGTCCGTGCCTTTGCAGCTGCTATTCCTTTAGCCAGGAGTGAATACCCTTTCCCTCTTTTTCTCCATTAGGATATATTGCACTCTTCATTTAAGATCAAGTACCTCTGTGAAATATTAGGCTTGCTTTGGAGGGGTTTTTAGCTTTCTTGTTACTGGCGCTCACTGAACATGCCTCTGGAAAGCAAAGCGGTGCAATGGAAAAAGCCTATATGATTTAGTCAGATAGATTGTGTGATGATGCATAAAAGACTGAATCTCTCAGTTTCTTCATCTGTAAAATGGGAATATTAATCCCTATAGGACAAAATAGTTGATGTTGGTAAGTGCCAAGTACAGTACCTGGTATATGGTAGGCACTCCAGGATTGTTAAATGTTGTAAAAGAAATTTTAAAAATGATTCTTTCACTCTCAGTTGGTACTCTAAGAAGGAGTTTTTCACTAGGCAACCATGTGAATGGTGTTCTCTAGGGTCTGTTTACCTAATTGCCTTCGTGGGGTTCACCTGCCTTTGGCAACCATCATGTCTAAAGGGTGTTTTGCAAATACCCTGCCTTCTTGGGAGCAGTCATCAGCTGTGTTCCTATTCATGTCCCTTAGAAATCTGTGTGAGCAAGCATGAGAGGGAAGGGATACAATTTTAGCACCTCCTCTTTTCTTCCCCATGCCCTATTTTGCCCCCAAGCCTCAAAGAGATTGTCTAGTAGTCACTCCCAATGTTGGCCTTACTCCTTCCTACAACCTGCTCCCCCAATCCTTTTTCTGCAGTTGAGATTCCAGAAATGAAATTGCCTATGAGTAGAAATCTACTGTTCTCATATTGGGATGGACATACACATTAGCTGGTTTCTCATCTGGACTCTGTTTCAGAAATGTACACAAGATGTCAAAAATATACCCCTTGGAACCAGAGCAATATGTATTTTGAAAAAAAATTAAGGGAAAAAGTGTCCTTGCGGCAGTTCCTACTGGCATGTAAAATAACTATGTGCTGATACTGCCTTTTGACAACATTGAGTTAGTTACCCTCAGGGTCACTGGATGAGTGGTACATGACACACACATATGTGCATACATGTACACAACATATATATATTCAGAGAGCTTTGTTGTGAAGAAATAGCAGGCATTCTGATGCCAGAATTAGACTTTAATGGATCAAGCCATCCATTAACTACACTTTATAAGTGTTCCCTTGTGTGCCAAGTTTAGGCAGGGAGAAGAAAAGGAAAAGACAGGAATTAGAAGTCACAAATGGAGTAATCAGAATATAGCAGGAGAGAATAAAGCACTAACACAATGATACAGAGAGTAAATATTTAAAGGAGAACGAGTTGAGGTTACTGAACTGCAGTTACCAGTGCAAATTTCCTGGTGGGAATGGTAAGACTTGAGCAGGGCCTTATAGGAAAAGATTGTTGACTCTGAGTCACCCACAGTGTTGTCTTAGAAATGACCATTAGAATAGGTAGAAAGAGTATTCGTTTGCAGGAGGTGGGAACAAAAATGACCTGAAGTTGTGTCTGAAGGAAGCCATATGAAAGTTTGAGAGGAACATGGGCCAAGAGGCAGAAGGTGTTACTGATGTCACTACTGACACTGTGAGTGACCTTAGGCATGCCCCTCTGAACCTCAGTGTTCCCATCTATACATTGGAACTAAATAATACCAGCCTTCCTGACCCTCCTAGGACCATTGTTAAGAGAACAAATGAGATAATTGTGTGACTGTGCTTAGAGAGGACTACCCAAAATATGTAATGGGTTCATGAAGGCAAGGTTTATACTGTAGCCACTCTCCTGCAGCTGGGGATAGGATGACCTCAGTATTTGAATGAATTTTTCTCGCAGACCACTCGCATACCGTAATTACAGCCAGCCAGCCACTAGTTGTGTATACATACTGAAGCAGGATCTCTCACATAAGCATTCATGTGTGTGTGTGTGTGTGTGTGTGTGTGTGTAAATTTTCATTGGGCTAGAAGATTGTAACCATGACAGCAAAAGGACTAGAAAACTCTTAGGAACAGAGGGGATCTATAGAAATGGAGATTTCCTCAAGCATCTTTGGGCCTGCTTCTAGAAATATATGCTCTGTTGCCACTGAAGTTATTCAGGACATTATCCATCTTCTTTGGTGTATTACAAAGCCTTCCTACTTGTCTCCCTGATTTCAAGCTCCCCCAATCTAGTCCATTTTCCACACTACTGCTAAAGTGCTCTTTCCAACCCACCTGACATTTCTGGGCTCCTGGATGCCCACAAGGTAGCACTCATACTCATTCACATGGTATTGAAGCAGGCCTATATTTAACTAGTATGTACTGATATGACCTCACTTCTTGTTAAAATTGTGGAATTTTTTGATACCAGCTATTCCCCTGAGCCCCCTCAAGATCCTTTCTGCTGCCTCGGCTGCCCAGCTCCCCATCCTGGACCCAGCCACTAAAGGATTAGAGCCCAAGACAGCAGGAGCCTGGAGGACACTGTTCCATACATTGACCGGCATCCATTTTGCTTCGTTGGTGCTCCTGCTATAATGGTTTTTAAATATTTTGAGGATCACCTTTGCATTCATGATTCATCTCATCCTAACCCATCTTTCTGGCTTCATCTCTCACGACTTCTCCCTACAGATATCAACAGCATTGAAATTCTCATATTCCTTGTCTGGCTTTATATGTCTGTCTTTCCCACTATAATGGGAACTCCTTGAGAATAGGGACAGTGGCTTCCTCATCAATGTAGTCCCAAAGTCCAACTCAGAACCCATCACATAGTGGGGATACTCAAAACATGTTTGTTGCTTACCATAGAGGATACCTGTATATGAGGCCATGCTGTTTGTAATCTTGTAAACACCTCCAGGGTACAAACTTGAAGCTGGTGCAAGGCACTTTCCTGGTCTTCAAACCAACCTCATGAATGTTATTCACATTTCCAGTGTTTTTGGAAGGGGGGTAAAGAGCAAATACTATTTCCATTCTATTACTGGGGAAATGGAAATATTCCAAGAGTATGTCTCAGCCACACAATGAATGTTTAATGGAACTGAGACATAAAGTCATCTCTTTGGAACTTTTCCTTACCCACAGTGCTGAAAGCCTTTGGGGATTTGGGGTGAAAACAGCTGCCCTAATGTGAGTAATTAAAGACTGCTGCCTTCTGAGAAGATGTTGGCTTGCAGTCTTTTTAAGGAGGCCAGAGGACTATATGTTGGAAGTGATGTAAATATTCTTGCCCCTTCTCCTCCAGCACTGCCAGGACATTGGCTTGTGGGGTTGAGGTCAAGAATACACGAAATCTCCTCTAATTTGGTTGCTGGCTTCTACACAACCTATTAACATGGCTTCATAACTGGTGGTTCCCTCAGCAGCAAGTTAACTTTTGTTTCAGGAACCCTTCTGACACCGTTTCTCTGGGATCCATCCTCCCCACTCCTACGAGAATAGACCACTGTAGCGAGCTAACCTGTGAGTACTGTAGAGAAGGCCAGACTGGGAGAATGACTGAGCCCTATCTTCTAGAAATGTAGACTTCCTTGGGAAGCAGACTTCATGCATCAGATATGACTTAGGCTGCAAGTAACTCTAACCCAAACTTAAACAATTGAAATTTTATTATGTTACATAGGAGGAAATTTAGGGGAAAGGGTAGCTTTCAAGATTGGTTGATTTAGCTCTTCATAATGACTATCAGCAGATACTAGGGTAAATCATTACCTTGTTCTCGTCCAGCTGGAGAGAGAGGAATCTAACAACTAGTTAGTCTAGAAACCATATAAGTGTCAAATTTTCTCAGTTCCATTCTTCATAAAAAGGAGAGAAATAGCCGGGCTCGGTGGCTCACCCTGTAATCCTGCGCTTTGGGAGGCTGAGGTGAGTGGATTGCCTGAGCCTGCGGGTTCGAGATCCGCCTGGGCAACTTGGTGAGACCTCATCTCTACAATAAATCAAAAAAAAAAAAATCAGCTGGGCATGGTAGTGCGTGCCAGCTACTGGGAAGGCTGAGGTGGAAGGATCGCTGGAGCCCAGCGGCTCGAGGCTGTGGTGGCCGGGAGCGGCCACTGCACTCCAGTCTGGGCGACAAAGTGAGACTCCAAATCAAAAAAAAAAAAAAAAGGAGAGAAATGCGGCCACTGGGGACCAATAGGGTAGATTCAGAGTACTACCCCCTGAGTTCATATTATCTATTTGGCCTTGGGTAAGTCAATTAACTGCTCTAAGCTTGTTCTCTTATGTGTCAAATGGCAGTTACAATATCTGACTTGCTTCCAAGGTGGTGGGGATCATGTGAGATAATATGGGGACATTTGGCAAGCCACATAAGGTGCCATATATGTTTGAGGACTTTTTATTTTTTTAATTAATTGATTATTTTTAATTGATATACAATTAAATAATGTATGAGGTACAACAGGATGTTTTGTAAACATTGTGGAATGGCTAAATTGAGCTAATTAATATATATATTACCTCACATACTTATTTTTTGTGGTAAGAACACTTAAAATCTACTCTCAGTGATTTTCAAGATTATGATGCATTGTAATTAACTATAATTACCATGTTGTACAACAGATCTCTTGAACTTATTTTCTCTAACTGAAATTTTGTATCCTTTGACCAACATTTTCCAAAACCTCCTTCCCTTTGGCTCCACCCTCTAGCAACCACCATTGTATTTGTTTCTGTTAGTACTACTTTTTAAACTCCCACATGTAAGTGAAACCATACAGTATTTGTCTCATTATGCCTGATTTATTTCACTTAACATAATGCCCTACAGGTTCATTTGTGTCATTGCAAATAATAGTATTTCCTTCTTTTGGGGGGCTGATTAGTATTCCACTGTGCATATATACCACATTATCTTTAGTCATTCATCCACTGATGGACACTTGGGTTGATTCCATATCTTGGCTATTGTGAATAATGCTGCCAAATATATGAAAGTATATGTCTTTGGCATACTGATTTTATTTCCTTTGGATATATACCCAGAAGTGGGATTGCTGGATCATATGGTAGTTCTAATTTTAATTTTTTTGAGGAACTTCTATACTGTTTTCCATAGTGGTTACACTAATTTACATTCCCAACAGTGTATAAGAGTTTCCTTTTCTCAACATCCTCATCAATAATTATCTCTTGTCTTTTTGATAACAGCCATTTTGACTGAGGTGCAGTGTTATCTTATTGTGGCTTTGATTTGCATTTCCGTGATGATCAGTGATGTTGAACATTTTAAAATATACCTGTTAGTCATCTGTATGTCTTCTTTGGAGAAATATTTTCAGGTTCTTTGCCCATTTTTAATTGGGTTATTGTTTTCTGGGGCCTTTTAAAAATTACTATCATCAGAGAGGATGTGTAGACAGAACACCTACTCTACTGTGTACAAGACACTGTAAGATAACAAGTTTAAAATAAAACCTAGTTACTAATTTCAAGTTTCCCCAAACAGCTGAGCACACATTTACTAAGCAACCCTAGGTGTTATGGACACAGATATGAAAGATACATGGTCCCTGCCCTCAAGTAGATCCCAGTATAGTGGAGTAGACAGACTCATGAAAAGACAACTTCAGTATAGCTTGATAAGTGAACAGAAGAGTAGAAGTGTGTGCAGAGTGCTCTAGGAGTACACAGGCATTGCTAACCTATCCAGGCTATATACAGAAGGACTAGAGGGAGTGTCAGGAGCTTACCAAACAATTAGGAAGATAAGAAAATAACCACAATACATATATAAGCAGCACCTCCAGCCTTCTTATTTTGTACTTTAGGAACAAGCTAAGGGGTAGAGTCTGTAGAAAACAATAAGTAAACATGGCATGATCAACTCTTTTCTCCCTCCTCTCCATCTGTTGTGGTTAACCGGCACATGCTCCCTAGAGCTTCCAATCAGCAGTTTGAAAACTAAGCCTCTTCACGTAATAGGGTCTCAAAATGTCACTGAACACTAACCTTCACTGGCAGAACAGTAAAATTGATTCATGATCTTCTGTAGCATATCTTCTGGGAATTGCAGAAGATTGGGCTCCTAATAACTGGTTTGGGCATGTGTACCAACATTTCCAGAAAAGGTTATTTGACTATAGAGTCTCATATATCCTATCATTAAAAGTTGCAATCTCTTATCCTGTGTTGCTATCTTAACATACTGTAAATTAAAACTATTGTTTTCTTTTCTTAAATTTTAATTATGTGGGGTACAATTCAGGGTTAGGTACACAAATGTTCTATGTCCTATATTTTGTCCTATATTTTAAAAGCAAAAACTTTAAGTTGTTAAATTTTTCATTTAACTTTAAGATTACAGTGAAAAAAATCAACCTAAAATCTAAGGTAAAAAAGGCTGGGCCAAAGGCATGGGGGGAATACAGCAGGACTGTTTCATGTAATTCATGTAATTCATGTAATTCAAGCTTGTGTCCCTGGGCTCCATGACTCACA
>CAUYQG010243637.1:0-21012 GCA_963574415.1 Tarsius wallacei
CAAGCAGGTTTTTTCGGTAATGATACTGCCTGTCTCCTTGTAACCTGGTAACAGAAATAAACCCGTTTTTTCCCCCAGTTTCTGCCTCTTGTCTTCAATTGACCACAAAGGAAGCAGCCAGACTCATTTATCCCAGAGCACTAGAGCTGAAATTTTTAGAAAACTCTCATGAGGAATTCACTTGATCCAGTTTTCGTCCAAAGTACATGTGGATAAGCATTTCCAAAATCAAATGTAGCTAAATTTTAAAATCTTTTTTTTTTCCCCGCCAACCCTTTCTGGAAAGATTGTGGCCAAATCCCTCTGCGCAAAAACATGGTATACAAGGAATTCTCATGCTGGCCCAGTCATCTGTGAATCCAGGATCCACTGGCACTGGAGAAATTTCGGGTCCCCGTCAGATATGCGTTATTTCACATCAAACTCAAAAGCAATTATATTCCCTTTGTACTTACTTCTTCTTTCCATGTCAGTGTCTTTCCCCTCAATGCAAACTCATCCTTAATCTGTCTCCCAGACCCTACATGTCCCTATCACATCAGACTTTGTATAAAACTTTAGGAAGTCAATGACAAAAGTACAAACTTTGACATCAGTAAAACTGGGATCCAATCCAGGTCCTAACATCAACCAGATGTGTGACTTTGGAGACGGTCATGCACATAATTCTTTCCTCAGCCCATATCTTCCTCTGTATCTAAAGAAGTACTCTATATATTAATGTCTAAAGTGCCTAATTTCTCTAAAATTTTCTGGGATCTGATAAATTCATATATATGGACTGACAATTAGGTTCGTGAGCTTGCCACCATGAGCTTACCTTGGCAGCACCATACAAGCAACTCAGTAAGGTTTTATAACCTTGGTATATTGGTGTCTCCCAGCTGTGTTCATGTCAATGTGTTGTGATGTCTTGCTGAGTGGCATTCATTATTGTTGTTGTGTGTTTTTGTGTGCTGTCATGAGAACATTGGAGCTTGAATTAGAGCAATGAAAGAACATTGAATTTCTTGTTAAGTTGGCAAGAGCGTAAGTGAAATCAGGAACATGTTAGTCCAAGTTTATGGGGATAATGCCACAAAAAAGGGTGTAAAAATAGATTAAACATTTTTCTGAGGAGAGAGAAAGTTGTCACTGATGAAGAGAGGTCAGGGCGGCCAGTAACAAACAGAACTGACAAAAAAGTTTGCAAAAATGCATTGAACTGTACATTAAAATCATCAGCCGTAGAAGCATAGCAGACAAAATAAACATTGATAGAGAAACAGTAAAATCTTAGCTGAAAACCTTGGTATGAGAAAGGTGTGTGCAAAAATGGGTCCTGAAGGAGCTCTTGCATCCTGACAATGCGCCAGCTCACACAACCCTGTCTGTGAGGGGGGTTTTAGCCAGTAAACAAATAACTGTGTTGGAACACCTTTCCTACGCACCTGATCTGGCCCCCAGTGACTTTTTTCTTTACTTGAAGATAAAGGAAATATTGAAAGGTTGAAAGGAAGACATTTTGCTAATGATGACAGCTCTGATGGCCATACCAGAAAAAGAGTTTCAATATTGCTTTGACAGGTGAACTAGGCACTGGCATTGATCCAAAGCTTCTCAACAGGAGTACTTCAAAGGTGACTATAATGATATTCAGCCGTGAGGTATGTAGCACTTTTTCTAGGATAAGTTCCCAAACTTAATTGTCAGACTTCATCTGTATATGTTAATTACCCTGATTTGATCACTATACATTATATGTATCAAAATATCACTATGTACCCCATGAATATGTGTAGTTGTTATTTGTCAAAAATAAAAAATCTCCCCCACACCAATGGTTCTTAAATATTATTCTTTATTCTTTTGTTCATTTTTTTACGCATGCCATGATGGAGAGCTGCATTAAAGTAACCATAGCAGAGATGATGGAAAAGGCTTAGTGTGATTTCTGATTTAGACAGCTGGATGGAAGTACTAGAGTTGAGTTGTTGACGTGTTCAATCTGAGGATGCTGTAGGCCATCTAGCATAATGTCTGGTCACCAGCTAGAATCAGAGATAACACTTTTGGGGCGATTGGTATTCATGTGCATTTTACGGGTTAGCTCCTCAGACTGCCTTTGTTCGTCAGAATACTTATATCCCTAGGATATTCTTTTACTCATCTCTTGAAGCTTTGTAGTTCGCAAGATATTTCTAATATTTCTTCTTGGACCTTGTTGCCCTTAAATCTTTTGTCTTCAATTTATTACTCACCCAAGGCCACGCAGAACTCAGAGAAAAGGAACTGTTCCTTTGATCTTTAATCCCTGTTGGCTTTCTCTAACTGACCTGTATGAAGGAAGAAGATCATGCACTCTTTTTATTGAGCTTTTCTTCTTATATGAAAAAGAAGACTTTGGCATTGTCAAGAGCCTGCTTCCATTGGCCTGCCTGTTTAGGCCCTGTCATTTAGAAACTCGGACAACCCTATGAATGGTACTTTCTTGCCAAAGCCACAGAAAAACACCTGCTATCTGTCACACTTGGCTACTGCTGGAGAATTATTTAAAACCCCATTTCTTTTCAATTTCCCCAACACCTTTGGTGCTCAATTAATATTAAAATATTCACAAAAAATGGTAGAGATTTTTTCCACAGGATAGAAACCATGTTAAACATATACTAGGTGATTTACATACATTATATTTAGTCCTCACAGTCAAAACAAGTTTAGGAGATTGACATTACCATCCCATTTTACAGATAGGGAAAAGGAGGAGCTCGGGGTAAATATTTTGCCTAAGGTCACACAGGTAATTGCGACTGAGATGCATGACAATGATTTGGACGTGCAATGTGATGAATTTTTGCAGTGTTTTCATCAGTTTTGCTCATTACTGACTGTTCTGACCTCTCTTTATCAGTGACACTTTCTCTCCCTTCAAAAAAAAATTTAATTCTTTTGTACAGTGCCATTTTTTGTGGCCTTATCCCCATAGAGTTGGACTAACATGTCCCTGATTTCACTTACACTCTTGCCAAGGTTAGCAAGAAACTTAATCTTTGTTCGTTGTTCTAATTCAAGCTCTGACACTCTTGTGATGGCACACAAAAACATGCCACAACAATAATGAACACCACTCAGCAACTCATCATCACACTTCAACACAAACATAGCCATGAGACCCTGATATATCACGGTTATGAAACCTTACCGAGTTGTTTGTACAGTGCTGCCAGCTAAGCACATGGTGGCAAGTTTGTGAACTGAATTGTCAGACCTCATAGTTTCAAGCATTTATCACTTCTTTGTGTTGGGAGCATTCAATAGCTTCCTTCTAGCTATTGAAACTATATAATAATGTTGTTAATTATAGTCAAGAGTCAAATGGTTTAAAATTGTAACTGGAAAATTCTTATTCAATAAATACTTATTGAGCACATACTATATACCAAGCACACTGCTGAGAAGTAAAGTGTATGGTATAGTACAATACGTGGCAATGTGTAAATGGAGGGAAAAGTTAGATGTGACAGTGAACAGGTATTTTAGGGCTGGGGTTGATCAGAGAAAAGGAAACTCTATGATGAGGAGCCAGAAAAGGGAATTGATGTGGACAGCATATGAGGAACAGCAATTTCTACCTTGCAAACCTAGGAATACAAGAGAAGCCACCACAAGCTACAGTAGAGTTTTGGAGAAAGAATTTGAGACTTGTGTAAAGGAATAAAAGAGTCTAGTGTGTTTTATTTTGAGATCACAATGACTATGATTAAAACTCTATGATTCTGTATGCCAAGAAAGTACAATTACTAATCCAAATGCCCTTAAACACCAAGCCCAGTGCATAAAAGTACTTCTTTATAAAAATACCAGCTAATATATATCAAAATGTTTCTCTTCTGTTGCCTTGAATTGTTTGCATTTAATTATTCAGTCTCTTTGGATTTATTTGGCTTATAGTATAACGTGAGGATTTCAAATTGTTTTTCTGGTCTGTTGGTCAATGTTCTTGGTTTTTTTTTATTTAGTATTCTTTTTTAATTATTTGTGATGTCTTATAATCATGGGTTAAGTTTATAGCTATTTATACCCCCATTTATGCTATTTTGTCTATTATTTTAACTGTAAATTTTATGACAGTATTCCCTTTTAAAAATTACTTTAGCCTTATAATAGGTTATACTATTTCACCTAAGACAATTATCCTACAATTAGTTTCTTTTTCAAAATTATTTTTGCATTTCTAAGTTTATAATTTTAGATAATTACTAGAATCTTCGAATTCTCTCCTCTTTAAAAAGTACTTTAGTTTTCTTAATAGGGTATATAGCTCCATTTACTCAAGTTTGCTTTTTGTCCATTAATAGCATTGGCTGGGTCCACACAATTTTTGGTTCTAAAGGGCATGCAAAGAAAAATAAAATCAGAGATGACAACTTAGAAATAATGACACAAGGGAAAGAAATACCATCAGAGGTACATTCTAGAAGCCAAGGGCAAAGAAAGTTTAAGGAAGACAACAGTGCTAAAACTGTCAAGAGGGACAAGAACTGAAAGTCATCCTCTACATTCGATAATTACAAAGTCATTGACGATTTCCCTAGGGAAATTTTGGTGGCATGATGAAGTTAGAACTATGCTCAAGACCAAGCACAGCGGCTCATGCCTGTAATCCCAGCACTTTGAGAGGTGGAGGCAAGAGGATTGTTTGAGCCCAGGGGTTCTAGACCTGCCTAGGCAACTTGGTGAGACCTCATCTCTGCAATAAATTAAAAAATTAGCCAGACATGGTGGTTCATGTCTTTGACTCCAGCTACTTGGAAGACTAAGGCAGAAGGACCACCTGAGCCCAGCAGGTCGAGGATGTGGTATCCGTGAGCATGGGTGACATAGTGAGACTCCAACTGGAAAAAAAAAAGACTATATTCAGTTTATTGAGAAAGAAGAAATGCTGAGGATGGATTATTTTTCTTTTAATAATATTAAACGGTGATCGTAAATAGAAGATAGTATAGATGAGAGATTCAGGAGAAAATGTGGGAAGAAGCAAGAAGTACACAGGATATTTAGACAAGAGAATCTCTATACATGGGCTGAAAGAAAGGAGCTAGAAACCAGAGGCATGGACATTTAAAATAATCTAAGAAATTATTCTCCCTCATAGACAGTAATGAAAAAAGACTGCAATACTAGCTAGTACCGTTCGTTTACTATGTGCCAGCCACTGTGCCATGAAATTTAATGCATCGTCCCACATGATAAGCCCTCACATAAGCCTTATGGTACCATCCCCATGCTAGAGATGTGGAAACTGAGACAGATGTAAAATAAGAAGTTAGTCCAAGTAGGTCCCTATAAGTAGCTGAGTTACTCTGAACTAATCTGGGCTCATCTGAGCCCTGAAGCTTGACTCTAGAGTAAGAACACTTGACAACCAGCCTACATATAGTCAAGTGGGACGGTGAAAAAAGGAGTGAACTGCCACAACATCGATGAATCATCTCTCGAACCATCAAAGGCCGCCTGTGAACATATAACGAGGACTGCAGCTTTGACTAGGACTCAAGAGTGGCATATACAAATGAATTCTCCGTTATAAGGTGCCTACGTGTGAATATGTGAGTCACTTTTACAAGCAGCTACCCTCTCCCTCATACCAGCTTATAAAATTCAATCTGCGCACTGCTTGTATTTTGTGCCTTTGTAGTTCCCATTTGTAAGTTATTTGTTTAATAACACAGGGTCAAAGGAACATAATTATTGAGTACACATGGTCATAGCACGTGGCTTCCGGCTTGCCCATCTGGACAGGATCAGGCTGGTGGGTTCCGGGATGCACATGCTTGGCACTTAGTGATAAGTCCCTTAAACACAGAAAGCCAAGCTCCAAGGTCAGGAAAACAAAGATTAGCCCCACACTGACGGAGTCTACTAGTAATCTACACTTCTTTCCAAATCGAGGTTAGCCCCAGTTCCTCCAGAGAGGCATCTCTGCTCTTCCAGCTCCTTCGTGTAGTAAATAGTGTAAGTGCCCTCATTCATCTGGAACTCTGAGTTCCCACTTATCTCTTGCACACTTCCAGGTTGGTGGAGTTCAAGACATAGTTCCTGAAAATAGATCAACTAATGCTACCCATCAGCGAAGAAGCATTAGTTGATTACTGTTGATGAAAAAATGTGCTGATCATGAGCCACCATCAAGACCACTAGATCCTGAGGTTTTGTTCCAACACATCTGCCTTATTTATTTCCTCAAGGAACAAATATGAATACGGAGGAAGGGTCAGTGCACAGCTTTTTCTCGGTGCAAGATCACCTTGCCAACCACTCCCTGTACAGTATGAACCCAGATGACGTATTCTAACCAATTGAGCTAATCAACCTAGATTCATTATTTTGCTTCTTGTGTCGTGAGGTTGGTGAACATAGCCAATAAATATTTTGAAGTGAAATGACTTCATTCAAAAACACTGATGGAGACTGTTGTCAATTGAATACTTTGTTCACCATATTTCATTACTCCCAGACTCATCTCTATGAAGGAAACCTGTTTTTTATTCAGTTAACATCAGATTCAGTCATATGGCTTGGTTCAGCCAATGGAATCTGAGCAGAAATGACTTATCCTATAATTAAGCAGAAGTTGTAAGAACCATAGTGATGTTCCCCCATTGCTCTTCCCTCTATTATGAAAATGCCCTGGCTCCATCTTCAGGGGTCCCAGAATGAACATATAGAGTGAAGCTTCAACCAGTCTACAGCTAATATGTACTGTTGGGTGAGACATAACCTTTATCATAATAAGCCACTGAGATTTGGGGGTTATGTTTGGCAATCATAGCATAATTTCCTGAAAACTGAGATTGGAGAAACCTACTTGTAGATACTTGTAGACATTTCATACTCTTCCTCTGGCTTTTGTCACACCACAGACATAGAATGCAATCTGAAGCTCAGTCTCTGAAAACAACAGTAAAATGAGATAAGAATTATATCAAAGACGACTTGGTTGAGAAATTGAAGTTTGGTTCTGGAATCTCTATCCTGTTCCATCTGTATACCTGTTCTTGTACCAATACCAGACTATTTTTATTATTATAGCTTTGAAATATAAAGTTTAAAATCTGGGAGTATGATACCTTTCGGGTTTTTGTTTTGTTTTGTTTTTTGTTTTCTGAGGATTATTTTGGCTATTCATGGTTGTTTATGCTTATGTTTCTGTATAAATCCTGGTTTGTCGTTTCCAGGTCTAAGAAGAATGCTGCTGGTAATTTAATGGGTATTGCATTAAATCTGTAGATTGCCTTGGATAGAATGGACATCTTACCAATATTGATTCGTCCAATCCATGAGCATGGAATATTTTTCCATTTGTTTGTGTCATCTTTGATTTCTTTGCACAGTAATTTTGTAGTTTTCATTGTAAACATCGTGCACATCTCTGGTTAGGAAGATACCAAGGTATTTCATTTACTTTGTGGCTACAGTGAGTGGGATTGTGCTTTTTATTTGGGTTTCTGTTTGTTTATTGTTGTTGTAAAGAAATGCAACTGTCTTTTGCACATTTATTTTATACCTTGAGACTTTGCCAATGTCCTTTATCAGTGCAAGGAGGTTTTTGAGGTATAGAATCATGTCATCTGCAAAGAGTGATAACTTAACTTCCTCTTTTCCTATTTGGATACCCATGATTTCCTTCTCTTGTCTGATTGCTCTAGCTAGGACTTCCAATACTATGATGAACAGGAGGGTTTGAGAGTGGGTACCCCTTGTCTTGTTTTGGTTTTCGGGGGAAATGGTTCCAATTTTTGTCTGTTTGGTTGTTTGTGTTTTATGTGAATTTCTGTGTTGTTGTTTCCAGGTCTGAGAAGAATGATGTTGGTAATTTAATGGGTATTGCGTTGAATCTGTAGATTGCCTTGGGTAGGATGAACATCTTAACAATGCTGATTCTTTCGATCCATAAGCATGGGATAGATATTTTTCCATTTGTTTGTGTCTTCTTTGACTTCTTTGTATGTTCTGAAACTTTAGTCTCTGTTCTCACTTTTGAATCTCACACAATAAGCTCAACAACTTTTAAAAGCCCTATAGCTTATTGATGCAAATGACGGTGAATATGAAAGTTAAAAAAATTAATTTGTAATTATTGTAAAATGACATGTGTATTGTTTAATTTTTGGAAAATGTAGACATACAACTAAGAAGCTTAAAATAATTTTTTTGCCATTCTTTTTTTAAACCATTTTCATTTTGATATGTTTTTCTTTTTTTTCTAAAAGTTTGATAATATTTTATGTACTGTTTTAAATCATATTTTCTAAATAAATAATATTTATTTTAAATTTCAATTTATTTTATAGATATGGGGTACAATTCAATTCAGGATTAGGTATACAAGTAGTCATCATACAGGCAAAGTTTGGGTCTCCCTTTGATCCCTACATTTATTCTCTTCATTAAAAAAAAAAACTCCAATGGCACATGTATTCCACACCTTACTAATGCTAGTGATTAGTACGTACGCTACTTTGGTAAAATTATATGATGATGCATATAATTATATGATGATGCATGGTGGGGGATTTGAAAAATGATTTTGCTATAGAGCTGTGCTGAATGTTAGTCTGCTTCAAAATAAAAGCCTGTGCTATGCTCCTCCTGAGGCAGGCTTGGAATTCTTGATATTCATTATTCATGTTTGGATGGAGAGTCAGGCAGTGGGAAGTGATTATTTCTCAACACAGCAAAGAGTATTTCCATTTATTTATTTTCCTCTCTCGCAATAACGTATTCGGACAAACCCCAACACCTTTTTCTCTGGCCAATGTATGACTAGGAAGGCAGGTTCTGGATTAATTATAGTTTGGGTAGGTTGCAAGTAACCATTGCCAAAGCTTTGGTTAGCTAGCATCTTCCTTGGCAGTGTGATTAAGGTCAGAGATCATACTCTCTTTTCCATACTCCTTTACAAAGGTTTTAATCAACATAAGGTCCCCTAGAGCCTGTAGTTTGAATCAAAATGAATTTTTCCCAGACTTCTATGTAAACTTGAGTCCTGTTCTCATTGTGTATAGCCATTGCAAAGACACAGAGAAGATCTGAGAAACTCACCATGAATTGAGAGTTTGGATTGTCAGATAGAGAAGTTAATCGAACTTCAGATCAACCTTTCAATACAACTGTAGCTTCAATCTTATAGTTACAGAGACCCTGAACATTCAGGAATTGGCTAAGCTCAGTTCCTGAACAGATGCTAGAATAAAAGACTCATGGTTGATTTGTAATCATCTGGAGCAACTGTGATTAGTGTTGCTCAGATTATGGTTAGAAAACAGTGTTCAGTTTTGATTTCTACACTTGAAAAATGATGCGGAATGTGTTCAGAGACAAAAACTTACATTTTCTGGCATTTTAAACTGCTACTTGTACTATTTTTATCGCAGAAACAAAGAACTGAGTACCACATGTTCCCACTCTTAAGCAAACCCTGAACATTTTCCATAATTCTATAAGAAAGGTATTGGCAGTAGCTAGAAACTGCCAGGAGATGGAAGAGTGGGCAAAAAACATTATAATGATCCTGATCTCAAACCAGGAAAAATAGGGATCAAAGGGAGACCCAAACTTTGCCTGTATGATGACTACTTGTATACCTAATCCCGAATTGTACCCCATATCTTTAAAATAAATTGAAATTGAGAAATAATTTCTTTCAAAGAAACTAACCAGCAAAAGATGTGAATTTTTGGCTTGCTAGATTACAGTTTGAATACAGGCAATGCCTCCTGAAGTTATGTGATCTTGGAGCTTTAAAAAATGTTAATATGAAGTATATAAAAATATTTATAGTTAACATATGAAAATAACATAAAATAAAACAATAAAATGAACATTTTTAGTTGACTTGTTCCAGAAGGGTTGTTCAGATTATCTCTCTGCCAGGCTATTAGGAGTTTTAGTTGGGTTATTACATTTTTTTCTGATGATCTGTTTTCTTATCTGTAAAATAGAGAGAACGATCCCTGATTCACAGGATTGCTGTGAAGATCAGATGACATAGACTGTGAAAACAGCAAATAAAGCATCAGCTCAGGAGTGGTCCTCCCCATGGCCTGTACCTTCATGGCTCATTTGCTAATTAGGCAAGTATATCCTTGTGACTGCTCAGCCTGCCTCTGGAAACCACGTTTATCAAGACAAAGAGCCTCTTGGTTACCAGCACTGATTCCAGGACAGTTTTTATTTATCTACTCCACTCCCTCCTTCTTAAAGACCCATTCCCACTGTCTGTGCAGTGCTGCTGCTTGCTTTTTGTTTTCCATCGTCTGTTCTGACTAGTTCTTCTCATTCTCCCAAAGCCCCTCTTTGTTTGTCCATCCTTTAAATGTCAGTGTTTCCCAAGCTTCTGGATTTAGCTCCATTTTTTCTTTTTTTTTTTACACCTAGTGTCTCTGGGTGATTTACTCATTCTGTGTTTAGGTTATGATAGTACTTTAGGTTGTTAATGTAAATCTCTGTTGCCAGCCAGAAGTTTCTCCTCGGTTTCAAATTTATCAATCAACTTCCTGGTCTTTTTCCACTGGAATAACCCACAACATCTCCAAAACAAAAGTCATCCTGATGCATTCATTTCATATATATTGATTGAGTGCCTGCAGTGAACTAGATCTTGCCTGTTTCTCCAACCCTATCTCCAGTGCCCTGCCTATACTTTTATGGCACTATGAAGTCCCCCAAATCTATCATGTTTCTTGTGTCTCTGTGCACTGAAAGAAGAGACAAGAAGCCATGTGATCCTGGAGAAATAGTGAAAATTACTTGGTGTCCTGACTTTCCATATCCTGATTCCAACCCTCATGAAACTCAGCTGTGAAATAATTACTCCTGCTATTCTTCCAACACATTTTCCTGTAAGGTGAGGTAGTTTAGATCGATGTTGTCATTTTAGATCAAGGAGATTTGAACAAAATGGACTTATTTATCCAAAAAATTCCAGTTTCATTTAAAAAGCTAAAATCCATCAAAATATTATACCATATCCACATACTAAAAATTATATGATTACTTACTTCAATTGATGCATAAACTATAAGCATGTATGTTTCTCTGTGTGTTGCTTTTTTTCACTTAGATTTTTTTCTATTATTACTCATAAATTTTTCTTCTTGCTTGGATGATTGTAGTGACCTGCTAAAGCTTCCACATGAAGTTCAAGGTGGCCTGCCTCTTACCTGTTTTCCATGGAGCAGCCAGAGCAGTTACAAATATAGGTGACCTCAAGTTCTGCAGTCTAATTAATAGTATTATACCAATATCTATTTCCTGGATACAAGTCATATAGGATGTCACCATTGAGGAAAGCTGAGTGAAGGGTTCATGAAACTCTATGTACTATAGTGTAACTTTCTGAAAGTCTACAATTATTTCTCTTTTTTAATTTTTAAAAATTTCGATAACTTTGGGAGGTACAAATAGTTTTAATCTAGGCTTTAAATGTACCCACCATCCCAGTCTGTGCACATTGTACCCGATAAGTGATTTTTTGTCTCTTCACCATTTCTCCTCTTCTGGGTCTCTAATGTCCATTATACCATTCTCTTTGTCTTTGCGTATCCTTAGTTTAGCAACTTATAAGTGAGAACATGCAGTGTTTGGTTTTCTGTTCCTGCGTTAGTTCACTTAGGATGATGTTCTCCAATTCTATCCAAGCTTCAGCAAAAGACATTATTTCATTCTTTTTGATGGCTGAATAGTATTCCATAGTGTGTATACATCACATTTTCATTATCTACTGACCAGTTGATGGACATCTAGGTTGATTCCACATATTTGCAATAGTGAATTGTGCTGCAGTGAACATGTGGATGTAGGTGTCTTTTTAATGTAACAACCTGTGTTCCTTTGGGTAGATACCTAGTGGTAGGCTTGCTGGATCAAGTGGTAGATCTATCTTTGGTTTTTTGAGACATCTCCATACTGTTTTTCCATAGAGGTTGTACTAATTTGCACTCCCACCAACAGTGTATAAGTGTTTCTTTTTCTCTGTGTCCTCACCGGCATCTAATGTTTTTTGATTTTTTAAAATAATGGCCATTCTGACTGGTGTAAGGTGGTATTTGATTATGGTTTTGTGTTTTCCTGATGATGAGTGATGTTGAACATTTTTCATGTGTTTGTTGGCCATTTGTATATGTTCTTTTAAGAGATGTCTGTTCATGTAATTTGTCCACTTTTTAATGGGAATATTTGCTTTTCTCTTGCTGATCTGAGTTCTTTGTAGATTATGGATTAGTCCATTGTCAGATGTGTAACTTGTGAATATCTTCTCCCATGCTGTAAGTTGCCTATGTGCTTTGTTGATTATTTTGCTGAGCAGAAGTTTTTTAATTTAATAAAGTCCCACTTGCTGCTTTTTGTTTTTGTGGCATTTGCTTTTGGGGTTTTGGTCTTAACTTCGTTGCTTAGGTTGATGCTCAGAGGAGTTTTTCCTAGATTTTCTTCTAGAAATTTTATAGTTTTAAGTCTGACATTTAAGTCTTTAATTTATCTTGAGTTAATTTTTGTATATGGGGAGAGATAAAGATCCAGTTTTATTTTCCTGCATGTAGCTATTCAGTTTTCCCAGTATTATTTGTTGAATAGGGTATCCTTTCTCCAGTGTATTTTTTTTTTGTCTGCTTTGTGAAAAATCAGTTGGTTGCTGGTGTTTGGGTCTATTTTAGGATTCTTAATTTTGTTCAATTGTTCCATATGTCTATTCTTGCATAATACAGCCTTGTAGTATAATTTGAAGTCAGGTAATGTGATGACCCCTGCTTTGTTCTTTTTGCTTAGTATTGCTCTGGCTATTCTGGCTTTTTTTGGTTCCATATGAATTTTAGTGTTTTTTTTTTTCTAATTCTGTGAAAAATGACATTGGTAGTTTGATAGATTACTTTGGGTAATATGGTCATTTTAACAATGTCAATTCTTCCAATTTATGAGCATGGGATGTTTCTGTATTTTGTTTGTGTCCTTTGCAATTTATTTCATCAGTGTTTTGTAGTTCTTCTTTTGGAGAACTTTCACCTCCTTGATTAAATATATTCCTGGGTATTTTAACTTTTTGGCTGCTATTGTAAATGGAATTGAGTTATTGATTTGATTCTCAGCTTGGTTGTTATTGTTATATAGCAGTGCAACTGATTTGTGTGTGCTGATTTAGTATCCTGTAACTTTAGTGAATTCATTGATCAAATTCAGAAGTTTTCTGGAGGAGTTTTTAGTGTTCTATAGATATAAGATCATATCACTGGCATACAAAGATAGTTTGATTTCTTCTTTTCCAGTTTGGATACCCTTTATTTCTTTTCCTTGCCTCATTTCTCTGACTCGGACTTCCAGTACTATGTTGAATAATAGTGGTAAAAGCGGGCATCCTTGCACTGTTCCAGTTCTGAGAAGAACGTGTTCAACTTTTCTCCATTCAGGATGACATTGGCTGTGGGTTTGTTGCATATAACTTTTATTATTTTGAGGAATGTTCCCTCTATGCCTACTTTGTTGAGGGTTTTTATCATGAAGAGGTACTAAATTTTATCAAATGCGTTTTCTACATTGAAAGGATCATATAATTTTTGTTTTTAATTCTGTTTATGTAGTGGACTGCATTTATTGACTTTGTGTATAAATGCAATCCCTAGGATAAAGTTCACTTGGTTGTCATGTATTATTATTATTATTTAAATGTGCTATTGAATTAAACTTTAAACTGCATGGGTGGTTACAAAATAATACAATACTGTAGGAAAGGGATTGAAAGTAGCAGGAAACTGTGGGGAGGGGGGTGGTGGTGGGGGGTGAGTATCTGGGATTGATAGTAGTCAATATCCACCTGGGGAAGGGGGGGCACACCTCATCAATACGTGTACCTGCACAATGAACATTTGTATACCTAACCCTCAATTGTACTCCACAATTTCAAAATAAAAATAAAAAAAAGACAAAAACATAAAAAAATAAAATCGATACAAAAAAGAAAAGGTGACCTCCTGCTAATTCTTAAATTGAGGAAATGAAATTAGATTTGCTCTAATTTTAGCTTTCTTCTTTCATTCTTAACATAAATAAATTTGATCAATCAAGGTCTCATGAGGCTGTTACTTTACGTATGCCACAGGAACCATAGTGGTTCTAACTCTGGTGGCACAACTTAGTGCCAGGGGAGCTTAAACATATACTGATGCCTAGGCTTCCCTCCCAGAGATTCTGATTAAGTTGAC
Source organism: Tarsius wallacei (assembly GCA_963574415.1). Taxonomy (NCBI): domain Eukaryota; kingdom Metazoa; phylum Chordata; class Mammalia; order Primates; family Tarsiidae; genus Tarsius; species Tarsius wallacei. Next base: position 14,235 of record CAUYQG010243637.1, read on the forward strand.
TTGCGATCTTGTTTCCAGAAGCTCCCCAGATGATTCTAATGCATGACTAATACTATGAACTACTGCAGTGGTGGCTTTAGTTATGTAGTTTTCATAAAATGATCTTTTATAGCATCTGTGTCTCTTTAGATGGGACAGTGCCTATTGAATAAAATTCTAATGGTGTCAGTAATGATCAAAGGAAGAGAAAGGAGGATGTAAGAGAAAGCTACAGTTGATCTTGTTTTATTTCTTAGTATTCCTAAATCTGATCATTTAGCTTATGCATTATCCAAGCTCTTTCTTTCTTGTCTCTTTCCCTCTTGTAGTCTGCCTTGAGGACATCTTAATTTCTTTAGTTCCATTAAAAGTGGAAGAGTGAGTCAAGTCGTGAGGATCTATTTTGCTGCTTGCTCGATTACAAAGTTTGAGTGTACAAAATTGGAAACTACTGACTTGCTTGAGATTGGGGGACAAGTTATGAATTTTATTAAACTATATTTTGAACAGAGAGATATAAAAACTTTGTTGCACTTTCTTATCGTTCTCATTTCCAATTTGATTTAGAATGGAAGCCATAAAACAGCAATTCTTAACCTTTTTAGAATTAAAAATATTCAATAGATATTTATTTAATATCGTCACCTGTCTTACCAATCCTGACCTTGAAGATGTTTTATAGCATAGATTGGATTTAAATCAAGTAAATAAAGATGTACTTTCCTTGGGACATCACTGACAATTGTTGCACAATGGTTGTGATTTTGGTGGTTGTTTATGTTGTTTATGACCATTTACATTTTTTATGTTGTTTATGATCTTTCACATTTTTGTTTTAATGTGCATCTTTTTTCTACCTGAGTGCTTTGGGTGAAAAAAGTTTTGATGCCATTTAATATTTTCTTTTTGGAGAGGAGGGTTTAGCAATTGAAAATATTCTGGAGGGAAACAAAATTGTATTGCTTTTTGATAGCAATTAACTGTGAGCTAGGTTCAAGTCTTTGTTCTGGAGAAAATTAGAGATTATATGCATTTCATTAGAAATAAAGGATAATGTAGCAATATTCTTTAATACTTTTTAGTCCTCATTTCAGGTAGCTTATATGCTACTCGATGAACCCTTGGAGCTTCTTCATGGCTTTATATATGTAACCTCTAAAGCATAACCTTTGAATCAAAGTAAATGTTATTGTATGTAATCTTTTGAGTATTCAATTTTTCATAAGGGTCCAATGTAGGAAAACGGTAAGAGGTTACAAAGCACTGGTTTGTAATGTGGGTAATATGATCATTTTCCTTAAACCACTTATGTTACTTGGAATCATAGATAAGTCTTTAGATTTTTCACCTGGAGAAGCTAAAATTAGTTCCTAACAATGTAATCACATTGAGAGTTACTCTTATTTTTATTATCTAATTTTATCTTTATGAATGGTATTATTACAAATAAAAACAAAGTCTGATAATTTGTGTTTTTTCCATTTTTCTTTGAATTTTATTTTTTGAGTCATAAGAAAATATAATATTGTGGACTACCAAAGCTGGTGAGGGCAAGAGGGCTGCACAGGCATGCCATGAGAGTGATAGCATAAATTCATCCAAGTCTTTTAGAAAGCAATGCATGTTGACAACTTTGAATTTTTTATTCTATCTTTGCAGTTATTTTGCTTTATGAATTTATAGAAAAGAATTCTAAATAATAATTTTTTAAATACTCCATGTGTGATGATATCTATCATAATGTTATTTAGAATCTAAGGAAGTTAGAAGCAACACTAACATCTAGCTATAGAGAAAGACTGGTAAACTATACGAGACCCACTGGTTGAAATAATACACTGCAATTTAAAAGAGTGTAGAAATACAGAAAAATATCTATGATACTGTATAAAAACAATACAATAAAATGTTGTATAAAATATGCAATCACAACTCAGTTATAAAAAACCCCAAAATCTATGCATAAATCCCTGTAAAATCACGTTATATTTTTTATATTTGGATCCTGAGATCAGAAATGATCTTAAAATGGCTTTCTATTTTTATATAATTTTCAAAATGTCTAGGAAAATAATAAACTAATAACAACAAAAAAATTTAAAACATTAAATAGACACAAAATGATGAAGCAATAGGCTTATGGGTTCTGGGACTAATAGCTGCACAGAAATGAGGACGAGAACAAGCCATTTTTCCTTGGTAGGTAAAGAACTGATAGATGGCATTGACAGCAGGAAAAAGAAGGTTGTTTCTCAAGTAATAAAGTCTCCAGCCATTTCTTGGTCTCTCAGTCTTTGCAAGTCATTGGACTGTTCAATTGTGGTTTTAAAATTTGTTTTAACCAAGGAGAATATTGCTTTACAAAAAAACTTTGTGTAAAAGCAGAACAGACAGAAGCAGGGCTGTTTTGATGAAAGTCAGAGCAGGAGGCTGAATTCTGTTCACTTTACATCTCCCCTGATTTTTGCTGATCAGAAAGAGGCATGTTGGGGGGAACCCCTAGAACTATTCACAGCATTTTGAAGGAATTGCAACAAATACTATTTTGGGGGGAGACCTTTAAAGTGTAAACCCTTTACATATGTTTTCTCTATTACTTACTAAGATGTTGTGAGTTAGGCATTATTAGGTCCATTTTACAGGTGAAGGAACTAAAACTTAAAGGGATAATGTAAACCTCTGGAGGTCACACATCTCGGTGTCTAGACTTTGAATCAGTTCCTGTCTGATTCCAAAACCTACGCTTTTTACCATTATGCCATGTTGCTGCCTCCTATGGTTTGGGTATTTTGTTACTTTAAATTTCATGTTGACTTGATCCCAAATGTTGGAGGTGGGGCCTAATGAAAGATGTGTGAGCTCTGGGCTGGATCCCCCATGAATGTTCTGGTGCCTTCCTCCAGATAGTGAGTGAATTCTCACGCCATTAGTCCCCCAAGAGGTGATTGTTAAAAAGAGCCTGACACCTCCTGCTACCACATGGCTTCGTCGATCACTATGTGATCTCTGCACATACTGGCTACCTTCCCTTTCTGCCATGAAAGGAAGCAGTCTGAAGCTCTCACCAGAAGCAGATGCTTCATGCTTCTTGGACAGCCTGAAGAGTCGTGAGCCAAATCTCTTTTCTTGATGTGTTATCCAGCCTCAGGCATTCCTTGATAGGAACACAAAACAGATTAAGGCACCACCTATGAGCTAAAGAGAAATTATCCAGTTTTCACAAGACAATATTTTCAGAAACAGCAGAAAGCAAAAAGGAATTTGACAGCTCACAATTTGTACCTGATTCTTCCCCCTTCTTGTCTTCCTGTGGCAATACTCTTGAAATGAGGAAAGAGATGCAAAAGCCTAGCCATGGTGGAGTTTAGGTATATGGCTGACAGTCTACTAGGCCTTAAAAAAGTATTTGCACCCCTTGAAGCAGATCTGGGGTGAGCAGTAGAAGCAGCAAAATGGCAGGGTTTCTTTCGTATTCCTGCCTCGAAGATGCAGTGCCTTGCTAGGCTAATGGAAGAAAATTGTCTCCCTATGCATGAATTGCTTTTTGAGGTGACTAGGGCTATTCCACATGTTTTCTATCCCTTCCTGTGGTCTTTCTACATTTCTTTGGAGATCCCAGCCTAAAAACTCAATGTAGTCAATGGGAAAGCAGAAAACATTGCAGATGAGATGAAAGACAAGCACTAGTCAGAGACAGGGACTGAAGGCACTTTATGGGTTCTTATTTGTTATGCACTGTTTCTGCAAGCAGAAAACAAAAGGCTTCTGGGATTCTACCAATGAACAGAAGACAGTGTGGGCACCTAGGAGAAACTCCCATCTGTTTGCTGGCAAACATCAATCCTCAGTAAATCTCTCCTTGTTTAAGGATTTAAAAAAACCTAGCTCCCCCTCCCCCACTCCTCGAAAAATCTAATAGAACTTAAAACGGTATCACTTATACTTTAAATTACTTGAAGACAAAAAAAGGAAATTAAAGTTCATATAGAACGAGACAAAATAAAAAATAAGGAAACATAAAGGTCAGAGAGCATAAAATAAGCCCATATAATTAATATCAGATTTTTAATGTTGATAATTAACATGAATAAGTTAAAACCTCCATCAAAAACACAGAGACAGGCCCAGGGTGGTGGCTCACGCCTATAATCCCAGCACTTTGGGAGGCTGAAGGAGAGCATTGCCTGAGTCCAGGAGTTCGAGACCAGCCTGGACAACATGGCGAGACCTTGTTGCTGCAAAAAATAAATAAAATAAAAAAGTTAGCCAGGCATGGTGGTGCACGCTTGTACTACCAGCTACTTGGGAGACTGAGGTGGAAGGATCACCCGAGCCCAGAAAGTTGAGACTGTGGGAACTGTGATTGTGCCACTGCACTCCAGTCTGAGTGACAGAGTGAGACTACAACTCAAAACTAACTAAATAAATAAAATAAATCAAGTGGTTAAATTAAAAAACAACAAAGACTCTTAGGTTGAGTCAAAACACAAAATTAAACTCTACTGTAGAAATTTGAAAATAAAGTTGTCCATTAGAAATAGGGTTGCCTAGAGAACCCTATTTATTCACTGGACGCCAGGAACTCCTGGAACTTACAGGCTAAGAAACTTCTAAATGTGTTATTTCCTGCACCCCAGTTTTAACTCACAGAATCTACCTTATGTGTCAAGGCTTTTCTTACCAATTTGTTAATTTGCAGTGTGAAATATCAATCAAGTGGTCTGTCTGGATGATCAACTTGGTCTAACATGTGTTTCTTTTCCTTCCATTTGTGGAAGGGTTATTATAGGGTATATATATATTTACCACCATTTGCTTCTCAAACAATTCTATGAAGTAAGTATATGAGGTATTTCTATTTTACAGATGAGGAACTGATGGATCATGAAATTTGAATAAATTACCCAAAGTAACACTGTGATCAGGTGATGGAGCATGTGGCTTGGTGATGAGGGCATAAGAGCAGTGAGAGTGAGTTATCTGAGTCCAATGTTTAGTTGCATTGAGCTTTTAAAGGCTGGTGTTGTCCATCTCCAAAGCAGACATTCTATGGTTGGTTTGACTGGTCCTGCAGCCTAGATGGAACCTTCATCACTTTCCCTTTCTCCAATTCACTTCTGACTGACATGTTCTCAAGGTGATTAGTGTCTTCAGTCACATTTCGGGCACATGATACAAGTCTGGGACTATTCCTTTTTTTTTTTTTTTTTAATGACTTTGCCATGGCTGCTCTGTATCAGGTATTGATTTATGGCTTAACTCTCAAAGGTCAATTTCATTCCTTTCATTTCAGTTTGCTGATTAATGGGCCTATATTGACCTGGAGGGAGCTCTTTAAACTTGCACCTGAGGACTGTAACTTGATTAAGTAGTGGTGGAGTTTATTATTAAGGGCTTGAATAAGAACTTACAGAGAATATTGATAAAGTTTGTGGATAGAATAATCTGAAAACAAAAGATAATATATTGGCCATTAAAACCAGAATCCAAAAGGATCTTAGTAGTCTGAGACAATGGAACAGATTTGTTTATTCAATCATTTTTTCTTTTAAATGTATATGTGAGGAATGAAAGGGATATTCAAGAGTAAATCAGACAGAGAGAGAGATACTGAATTTACAGAGTTCTCAGTACTTCAAAAAAAGATAACATCTAATAGGAATAAATTTAAGGGCTGTATTTAAGTCCGTGATGAAACAAAGCAAAATTAATCCATCTTTTACCCACCTCCAACAGCACAAAAATATAGTGGTAAAGATGTGACTTAAAAGCAGAACCAGTGAGAGAGTCTAGAAATAAAGCCACGTATTTATGGACACTTGATTTTTCCATAAAGGTGCTAACAGCACACAATGGGGAGAGGACAGTCTTTTTGATATAAAGTGTTGATGTACAAAAGCTTTTCGGTTTGATAAGGTCTTATGTGTCTATCTTAGGTTTTGTTGCACTTGCTTTTGAGGACTTGGCCATGAATTTATCACCTACTTGGATGCCCAGAAGGGTGTTCCCTACGTTTTCTTCTAAGACTTTTATAGTTACATCGAAGTCCTTGATCCATTTTGAGTTGATCTTTGTATATGGTGATAGGTAGGGGTCCAGCTTCATTCTTTCTGCCTAGGTCTAATCAGTTTTCACAGCACCGCTTGCTAAGTATGGTTTCCTTTCCCAAGCTGATAAGGAGTTAATAGCCAAAATATGTCAAAAACTCAAACAACCTGCTAGTAAGAAAATAAATAGCCAATTAAACATCTGGCAAAATAATTGGATAGACACTTTTCATAAGAAGACATACAAATGGCCAACAGGTATACTTAAAAAGTCACTAACATCACTATCAGGAAAATGCAAGTTAAAATCACAGTGACCTGTCATCTCACAGCTGCTAGAATGGCCATTATGAAAAAGACAAAACACAAATGTTGGTGAAGATGTAGAGAAAAGGAAACTCTGATAAATCGTTGATAGAAATATAAATTAGTACAGCCGCTATGAGAAACAGTATGGAGTTTCCTCCAAAAACTAAAAGTAGATCTGCCATACGATCCTTCATTTTCACTTCTGAGTATATATCTAAAAGAATTAAAATCAGCATATTGAAGAGATATTTAAACTGCCGTGTTCATTGCAGCATTATAACAATAGCCAACACATGAAATCGACTTAAGTATCTAATAATGATACTTCACAGATTAATTTTTAAAGTATGGTATATATACACAATGAGATACTAGTAAGCCTTAAGTAAGAAGAAAGTCTGCTCATCTACAACAGCATAGATGAAACTGGAGGACATTGTGCT
>CAUYQG010243638.1:0-26475 GCA_963574415.1 Tarsius wallacei
CAGCTACTTGGAAGGCTGAGGCGGAAGGATCGCCGGAGCCCAGCGGGTTGAGGCTGCGGTGGCCGGGAGCGGCCGCTGCACTCCAGTCTGGGTGACAGAGTGAGACTCCAACTCAAAAAAAATAAAAAATAAAAAATAAAACAATTCTAACTTTGCTCTGTTTTTTTATATTAATTTAAAATAATTCTAACATTCCTATCTTTATTTTGCTTAAGGTTTCATTGTACTTGTCCTGAATTATGAAAGAGAAACTCATAATAATCTTAAAATGACTTAGGTCTAGGTGAATATTAATAGGGGAACCTAGGGTTGATGGTTCCTGAAATAAATTTTAGAAACTGAAGAATAAGAAGGTGAATTATTAAGAATTAAGAAGCTTGTGTTTTATGAGTTTATAATACAATAATTTTGTTGTTGTTATTTTAGTTGGTGGTGTCTTTACTTCTCTGCCTTCTGGACTGGATCATGGCCTTACCTCTAAAGACACTGCTCCAACCAGTTCATGCAACAGGAGCAGAAAATGATAAAACTGAAAAATCTGTCCTCAATTGCATTTATAAGGTAAATTTCCTAGCTTTACCATTTTTGAGGGGAGAACCCTCAAAAAACAAAATTATCTTTTGGAGGGTGGGTCCCTTGTAGTACAGGCTTCCCCCACTAGGTGAGTGTTCTAGGAACCCCTTGGCATCAGTGTACCAGCTGGCATTGTTGTGAGAGGCTGTTTTTAACTTCAGTGAATTTTTTTTGGAGATTCTTTCAGTGCATTTGCCCATTTCATGATGGGTGATTTACAAATACACCTGCCCACACTGCTCTGAGTGTTGGCAGTTTTTGACCAAAAATGCAATAACCTCTCCTCTGCCCCACCCTCCCTATTTACCCAATCTGGCCCCAAGTGACTTTTTTGTTTCCCTGGATGAAAAAAGTCCTCAAGGGGAAACTTTGCCAATGTGGAAGAAGTGAAACAAAAAAATGATAGAAGCACTAAAAGATATCAAAATTGACGAGTTCAGACTGTTTTGAGCAGTGGAAAAAGCATCTTGATAGGTGTATTGTGTCAAATGAAGAGTACTTTGAAGGTAACTGAAGTTTAAACCTTTAAGAATGAATACACAATTTTTTATAAATAAATTCCAGGGGTTTTGGGGCCCCTCCTCATATCTGGTTTTTAAAACCTAAAGAAATCACATTTATTAATGTAACATTTTTATCTTTTTAGAGCTAGTTATTCTCTAAGAACTTAATTTCAGCTTACAGTACCTAAAGGTAATTTAAATGTACTTCCTACAAGACACTGTTGTGTCATTGCAGAATTTTGAGAGGGGTCAGATAATTGTTGCATATGAGAAACATTCGTTAAATTTTACTCGTTCTTTTTAAGAGGTATGAAATTTTACCTTGATTGAAGTTTTAAAATATTTAAAATTTTTACCAAACTCCGTGTTACCATTTGACTTTATTTCTCCTTTGACCTTTTATTTAAAATTTGGTATTTTCTTTTTCCTTGTGTTTTCAGGTTTTACATGGGTGTGTTTATGGAGCTCAGTATTTTAGCAATCCAAGGTATTTTCCCATGAGTCTCTCTGATTTGGCATCTATAGATTATGATCCTTTTATGCATTTGGAAAGTCTGAAAGAGCCTGAACCTCTACACTCTCCTGATTCAGAACGATCCTCTAAACTCCAGCCAGTAACAGAAGGTAAATGAATTCTCTTCAAGGCAGTATTGTTGCTTGGGTTCTCTCAAGGTATGATTTGAGGTCATGAGTGGAAATAGTGGAGGAGACTATGTCTTACTTTGTAGTTGTTTACTTAGCTATGTGTGTTGTAACACAAGTTCGTTTTTAGTTTAAGAATTAACTCTATATGAATAATTACCAATATTATATGTGATGAAGTTCCCTTTATACAGGTTGAGAATTCATTGTCTGAATTGCTTGGGACCAGAAGTGTTTCAGATTTTGGAGTATTTGTATTATACTTGCCAGTTGGACATCTGTAACCTGAAAATTCAAAATCTGAAATGCTCCAGTGAACATTTCCTTTGAGTGTCATGTTGGTACTCAAAAATTTTTGGATTTTGGAACATTTTGCTTTTCAGATTAGGAATACCCAGCCTGTGCTTCTGATTCGGTTGTTCTTGGAAGTTCTTTTTGATATTTTATATATCATAGGATTTACATAGAATAAGAAATTTAGCTTTGGAGTCTGATAGACCTGGTATTATTGAACTTTTATTCTCACTTAATTGCTGAGTGACTGTTTCCTTATTTCTAAAATACAAATAAAAATATTAGCTCCCTCAGTATTGTTTTGAATACTAAGAAAAATATGTAATAAAGCCGTTTTCACAGTCTTTAGTACATAGTGAACTCAATAACATTTTTTAAGCCACACTGTTTCTACATTCAGAGAGTTCACTCTGCTATGAAAGATATAAGCAAATAACATTATAACATGAATGTAAAAACAGAAGTATGGACTGGGCATGGTGGCTCATACCTGTAATCCCAGCAGGAAGCCAAAGCGGGAGGATTGCTTGAGGCCAGAAGCTTCAGACATCCTGGGAAACATAGTGAAACCCCATCTCTACAAAAAAAATAACCAGATGTGGTGACATATTCCTGTAGTTCCGGCTACTTGAGAGGCCAAGGCTAGAGATAGTTTGATCCTGAGTACGAGGCTGCTGTGAACTATGATCATGCCACTGAACTTAAGACTGGTTGACAGAGTAAGGCCCTGTCTCCAAAAAACATATGTACAAGATACAGAAGTAGTCCAGAGAAGCCCAGCAATTACTGTAGGGTTTTAAGAAGGGGCAATATAGCTGGGTGTGGTGGCTCATGCCTGTAATGCCAGCACTTTGGGAGGCCGAGGCCAGAGGATTGCCTGAGCCCTGGAATTCAAGACCAACCTGAGCAACTTGGCAAGAATAAATTTAAAAATTAGCAGCTGGACATGGTGCATGCCTGTAGTTTCAACTACTTGGAAGGCTGAAGATGAAGGATTGCCAGAGCCCAACAGGTTAGGGCTACGGTAGCAGTCAGTGATCATGCTACTGCACTCTAACCTGGGCGACAGAATGAGACTTCAACTCAAAAAAGGGGGGGGAGAGGATTCATGATCAAAATTGTATAAAGAGCACTTTTGACATAGTGTTTTATAGAAGTTAGCAAATTATGACCCATGCCTGCTGCCTGTTTTTATAAATAGTTTTATTGGAATACATTCTTGTTGTATCATTATGGCTGCTTTGTGTAACAACAGCAATGTTGATTAATAGCAACAGAAAATCATGTTATTCACAAACCAAAAATATCTATTATGTAGCTCTTTATTGAAAAAGATTGCAAATTCCAAGTATATTAGATTGATTTGAACCATTAACTCAGAAGCGGAGAGACCAATCATGAGGCTGTTGGAATAGGTCAAACAATAGTTGCTTAGGGCTTAAACTAAACTTTTTATTGAGTTACTGAGGAATGGTAGTAGGAATGGAAAGGAGAAATATTTAGGAGATAGTCAAAAGACTTGAGGCAGGTAAGAGAAAAGAAGGAATCTAAGTATTTATCTAAGTAAGTAGGTTTCTGTCTGACTGGTTAGAATCTGACTTGGATATTGGTAGACTTTCCCCAAAGTAGAATAAGAATATTAGAGAAAGTACAGATTTGGGAGAGAAAATGAGTAGGGCAGTTGGAAATGATTGTTTTGGGGGAACCTATTAGATATTCATGTAAAGACATCTAGTGGACAGTTAGTTGTATATACAGATCTAGACCTTAGCGAGAAAACTTTATCAGGACACATGTAGCTTCTGACACGAAGACATTGGAAAAGAAGGAAAACCAGCAGAGAGTAATTTCTCAGAAACCAAGAGAGGAGAAAGCTTTTTAAAAGTCTGGCCAACAGTCTTAAATGACAAGAGAGGTCAAGTACAAAAGGACTGACAAGTATGTCTGCTTTAGTTTCAGCAAAGAAGTAGGAGGCAGAATCGCATGGCTGTGGGTTGAGTAGCAAGAAGGAAGTAAGGCAGTAGAGTCATCCAATGGAAAGTACTCTTTAAAGAGGGATAACTTAAAAAAAGAAAGAAACAAAGAGAAAAACAATAAAACAATAGGTAAGCTAAATAATGATTTAGGGTTAAAGGAGTTTTAAGGATGAAGAGAGTTGAGCTTATTTATAAGATGAGAAAGAAGTAAATGGGAAGGGTATCATTAATAGAGGGAAGTCTCTGAGGGGATGAGCTGGAAAGTATAGGTGCTAGGATTAGCCTTCCTTCTGAGACCAGAAAAAAGCAGAAGATGGAAGTAATTCAGTAATTAAGAGAATTGACAAAAGTTACTGAGAGCCCTATAATAGAAAACAGAAACCACAGAGTTTTGGTTGTACCAGTCAACAATTAGTAACATGAATCCGGCAGAATTATGGACTTCAGAATATGGGTATATGCTTTAGCCATGGAACCTAGGCTTGGTCAAGGATTGAACTGCTACCAAGAAGTAGCTAATAAGTTGGCAGAAAATAGAGTGATCTAGAGAGTTAGAAAATAGATGAGGTTGGAAATAAGTAGCTAGAACAGTGGTTGCCAGCCTTGTCTACACATTAAAATACTGATGCTCTAGTCCCATCCATGCAGATTTTTATATTAATCCGGGATTGCTGGGATTTTTAAAAGCTCTATATGTGACTAATACGCAGCCACTGAGAGTATGAGTATGTTAGGACGCTTGTTTTTAAAACAATTCTTAAAGTAGTGGAACCTCTTCAAATAAATTTTACGAAAGCCCAATTCGTAAAACTTTAAAAAGTAGAGCTACAGCAGAGTAGAGGCCTAGAATCCTGTTGATTTCTTTCCTGTCTATCTTGAAGGACTCTACAAAACACAACTGAAAAATCACTACACTAGGAGATTGTGGTTAAAGCGTAGGCAATCAAGGAAGAGTTTGATTCTTAAAGGTAGAAGAGTTATAAATGAATAAAACATCTGGGATGTAACCATGATCATAGGTTTATGGTATACAATGCAAGTGAAGAGATGAGGTTAGAGGTCAAGGAAGTAGGGTTAGGATTTTGGGTTGACTATAAGGTACAAATAGTTTGTCTAGAACACCAATACACAAGTGAAATAGAAATGTAAGATTTAAGTTATTTCTCAGATATAAAAGGGGCATATCAAGCAATATAGAGCAAAAAAATTACACAATAATTCATACAACATAAAATTAGCTGCTTTGATTTGGTATAGTAAAATAGAGTGTTTATTAACTATATTTTGTAGTAAAATAAACACTATTTTACTATAAAAACATAGTTATGTGAAAATATTAGTTGCTCTTTGTATGTTTAAGGTATAAAATGGTAGTTTTTATTCAAAGCAATATAGTATATTTCTTGAACAAAGGAATACATTGAATTTGCTTAGGTAAAAGGAAGTCTTAATTTTATATTTCATACAGAATTTACTCTACCACTATCAAATAGTCACTGCATAAGAAGCATAGGAAAAGATGTAAATAGATGAGCATAATACTGATACCAAACACTCTGGGCAATACTAATCTCTAAATGTATTGAGTCATTCCCTTTGGACTTCCTCAAAGGTATTAAGGACCAGATAAATACAGAGTCTTTTAGGAATAGCTATGAGTTAACGGCATGTGATTTTCTGATCTGTTGTGACCACATGGTGAATTTGGTGAAAATGACTAATCATTGTGCCCTTGTCTAAGGCATGCTTCATCATCTTCAAGTACTTTTTTGGCCAAAGATTTCTAAGCATAGTGTGTCCCTAATAAGCTCAGTATTGGATTGAACAAGTCTGATTTGAGAACTATTGGCAGGAGTAGCTGTAATTATTAAATTTACTAAAGAATAAAGCAAGGTAGTGAAGTTGGCTTTTTGTCAAATGGCAGTAGTTTTATTAGCAAGAAGTCATCATTTGCAGGGTCAGAGTGAAAGGAGGCTCCAAAGGATTCATTCTGCCCTAATTATAGTTTCACCTATACATATTAGGCAAAGCTAATATTTAAAGCATTTGCCAAAATTAACTTCCTCTGCATGTTCTATTACAGTACAGTGAATTGCAGCAGCTTTTTATGTCTTGTGGCTTTTGTATGCCATAATAATCTGTAATTATGGGTTTGCTGCAAATGCTGTAGGGATTGTTTAATCTGACGATCTGAAAAGACAACCCTGAATAGACTTATTTAAATGAATGCTAGTTACACAAAGCATCGATATCTTCATTTTGCATTTTCTCACAAGGCTGGCTATTTTAGAATTTAATTTTGAATTTCTAAAGTAGAGAATTTCATGTCTTCTTTATATCTTGGTAGATAAGTAGAAGAGAGATATGTATGTTCTGTAACTTATAACTCAAAAATAAGTCTAAATAAATGTAATTGCCCAATTAACAATTTGAGAGATTTTTATCCTTTTATATATAGACATATATCCTGAATTTAGAGAAGCAACTTAGGAAAGAAAATGCTTTTATCTACATCTGAAATCTAAATTTACTCTTTACGTGTTTTCCATATTAGCATTACAACAGATTTGCAAATATGGAATGGACTGGTACCTGGGCTTGTAGGTTTATGTTTTAGGAACTGGCTCATTCTTGGAATTTATTTATAAGCACATTGTAAAAGGGAACTCATAAGACCTAGGTACTTACAATGCTTTCAAAGTGGAATGATTTATATTGTTTCTGATTTTATGATTTATATCTACTTTGTATGTAAGAGCTTATAACTTACCTTTACAAATAAATACATGTTATTCTTATAGAAAAATAGTTTAAGGAGTTTTATGTATTTTATTCATGATTACAGAACAAGCCAAAGTCAGAGATTCTTCTCTTTTCTGTGATTGTTTCTTTTAAATTATACTTACTCTCGTCTTCAGAAGGTAAACTTTTATGTTTCTGCAAAGACGATTCAGTGCTTAGATGAGTCACCTATTTAACTTTGCAACTCAAAAGGAAGAAAAGGAAAGTAAAAAATAGGAAAAAATTTCTACATCAGACTATTAAAAATCATTGTTACCATTTAAGACATGATTTAGTATTATTTAAGTGAGTTTTTCAATGATCTTTGCTTTTTATGTAATGATTTATGCTAAGTAATACTTTTTTTGAAGTATCTATACACAGAAAAAAATACTGAATTCACTGTTTTCTTATGTCACAAAGAAAAGGGCAGTTTAAGTATGGAAATTAGAGTTGTGGTAAGGGGAAAATAACACTGAACTGGGAAGCAAAAGACTAGCCCTGATGTGACATCTCCTGTGATAGACAAGTCACTTAACTGTGTGAACTCATTTTTTTTCATGTGCAAAATGAGAAATACCAGCTAGGTTATTCTCTTATAGTGTGAACATTTATTATATTCTAAGTTATAATTAGAGAAGGGAAAGCAGACACTAGATTCAAATCACCCCTCTGTTTCTCATCACTCAGTTATATATATCTTTTTACTTTGCTTACATTCTTTAAAATGGAAAAGTTAGGCCAGGCTCAGAGCTGTATTCCCAGCACTTTGGGAGGCCGAGGCGAGTGGATTGCCTGAACCTCAGGTTTCGAGACCAGCCCAGCCAATTTGGTGAGACCTTGTTTCTGCAATAAATTTTTTTTTAAAAAATGAGTTGTGCATGGTAGCGCACGTCTGTAGTTCCGGCTACTTGGAAAGCTGAGGCGGAAGGATCCCGGAGCCCAGCAGGTCGACGCTGGGGTGGCCATGAGTGTGCCATGGCACTCCAGCCTGGGTGGCAGAGTGAGGCGCCAACTCAAAAAATAAATAAATAAAATGGAAAAGTTAGATTAATCATTTGCTGTTGTTATCTAGTTGAATGACTGATTTTCAGAACTAGCTATAAAAATAAATTTAAAACATCTCAATTTAATTGGAACTTTTAAAGTAAACTAGGAAGTGTTTATATGTAGATGCATGTAGACATAACTTAATTGATAATGGAAGATTAAAATTGTAATACTCAGTAACATTTTAAAATCAACCAAAGCCCGAGTTTTTGGAATTGGAGAAGATGTCATTGGTATCAGTGGCATAGCGACTGGTTGGCTTCCTACTCTGTGCCTGTTCCTAGTGATATTAGTTTTGCATCTTGAGGACTATAACCTTGAAAGTGTAACACTATTGTTCTCTCTTGCCTCTTTTTAGGTAATCGTACTAACAGTGTACAAGTTATTCTTCTTTTTTATTTAAAGTTAAGTTTATTGAGGTATAGCTTACATAAAATTTATTCTTTTTTATGAGGGAATTTTTCTATATTGATTATGTTGGTAGTAATTATATACAGTTACCAAAACCCATTAAACTAAATACCTACAATTGGGAAATTTATTGTATGTAAATTAGGTCATTCTTGCATCTATATTTATTCTGACAAATGCTTATTTATTCTGGCAGATAGGTCCTAGTATTCCCAACTGATTAACTTTCAGAGAGTATAAACTGTACTCAGACATGATCACTGTGTAACTGTGACAGAATAATGCAGAAACACAATCACTCTATAATTATGTCTGAAACTAAATAGAGATAAGAACACTATAACCATAGCACTATAGCCATATGCATACACACATACACATAACACTAAACATCCTCTTCTAACATGAGCATCTAATGCTTTTTTACTAGTGACAACTCTCCTTCCACCTCTTGAAGAAAAGTATAGATAACCATCAATCATTTGTCCTCACTTCCCGACACTACTCAGTCCAGCACTGGCTCCCACATCAACCCTCCTCAGAATTACACTGGCAGTCTTAACTAGTTGATTTTGAGAAGTTACTGTCTCTCTCCTTTCCCCTTTACTCTCTTTTTCTATTTTCTGTCTTCCTTCTTCCCTTCCTTCCTTTTTCCCCTCCTTTTTTATGTTCTGACATTAGGGCATCTTGCCTTTTCAGGCCTTCTAGACTACTATTCTTTGAGTTCTCTCTTTCCTATCATTTTTTTGAAGTGCTCATATGAATATGCTTCTTACCTTTTTGCTTTTTCTAATGTGCTGAAGGAAGGGAAAAAATGCTTCTTGCATATGACCAGCTACTAGGCTGGACCATATTGACCCTGAAGAACATCTAAGAAAAATATAATATGCAAGCAGACCCATCAGATATTTTTGCCTTTATTTATTTATTCATTTATTTTTAGAAAGCAGGATTTATTGAAAGGACAGAAAAGCTCCCACAGTGGGAGGGGACCCGAGGGGGGTTGCTGTATTTTTGCCTTTAAAATAAAATTTTCTTCATATATTCTGGTACTGGCTATACTAACTCACTGTCGAAATTGATTCTGACTCCTAAAGATTAGTTGGACTATCTCTTCTTTCTGAAACACTTTGCTGTCATCAATTAAAGCCATAATTAAATGACATTTAAAGCGTGCTGTAAACTATATCTCTGAATCTAGATTCTGTTCATGACATAAGAAATACATCAGTTGGATAGATTTCATTGACTTTTTAATCTGTGCATTTAGGGATTTCATGTGATTGACTTATACTTTTAATCTTTCAAGCACTTTGGGAGGTGAAAGCAAGAGGATTGCCTGAGCCCAGGGGTTCAAAAGCAGCCTGGGCAACTTGGCAAGACCTGCAGAGGTCCAGCCTCCACAGAGCAGGGCCTGAGGTGGGGGGAGGGAATGAGAAAGGAAGACAAGAGACAGCGGGATTGAGAGGTCTCTCTCCTCAATAGGTGAGAGCCCGTTTGTTATTTAGCATACTTCTTATATAGGGCAAAACTAGGGCAAAGCTGTACAAGGGATAATTGTAAAAACAAGCAGTATCAGCTTTTGGGCCAGGCATCCAGGCCAGGTGTGATTGACGTCATGTCGCTTTGCTTTATTATAAAGTAACAAATCAGGGTTAGGGGAGATGAGCAAACCACAGTGGAATTATGTTGTTACTAGAAGGTGAGCTGTTCTGTGTTTAGCTTTTTTTGTACCTAGGACTTTATCGTAGCTAAGACTTTATCTGTACGATGTGCACCCAGATGTGTGGGCATTCAAGACACTGCTTCGTGTAGCAGGCTGCATTCCTCACAGCCTGCCTTTGGCTAGGATGCAGAGCTTCCAAGCGAGACCTTGACTACAAGCTTGGGGTACTCAAGGCCCACTACTTTTTACATAGCAGGCTGTATTCCTCACCTGCCTTTGGCTAGAATGCAGAGCTTCCAGGCGAGACCATTGCCTACAAGCCTGGGGTACTCAAGGCCTGCTACAGTGGCAGTGCTTGTCTGCTCCGAGATGAGGGAGTATAGGCTTGGTTACTTGAACACAAGCCAAGAACACAAGGACCTTGTGAGCTTATGCTGGGGTCTCCTTCAAAGACCTCATCTCTACAATAAAATAAGAAAATGTGTTGAGCATGGTGGCGCATGCCTGTAGTTCCAGCTACTTGAAAGGCTGAGGCTGAAGGATTGTGAGCCCAGCAGGTCGAGGCTACGGTAGCTGTGATCTTGCTACTGCACTCCAGCCTGGGCAACTGTGAGACTTCAAAACCACCCCCCCAAAAAGAGAAAGGGAGATACATGGTCAAATTTGTATAAAGAGCACTTTTAACAATAGTATTTTATAGGAGTTGGCAAATTAAGAACTGTGCCTGCTACCTGTTTTTATAAGTAGTTTTATTGGGATACGATCTTGTATCATTATGACTACTTTTGTATAACAACAGCCTGGGTAACAGATTGAGACTCCGACTCAGAAAAATAAAATAAGATGATCTATATTTAAAGACTTTGGTTTAAATTATGGGTCCATTAGCAGAAATTTTAAAAAGGGTCACCTTATAAATAAAACTTTATCAAAATGTTTTTCTTTCTTTTTTGCCATCATTCATTTCTGTAATACAGAATCTAAATTAGACATATTAACAATGTAAAGAAATCCCTATTTGTTTTGTAATGTTTCATTGTTATGTGACTCCCTAGGAAGCAGCAGTATTCCCCACTCATTTATATTTTTCATTTCTAGTGAGAACTCAGATGCAACAAGGATTAATCTCTATAGCAGCTCGCACTGTTATTACACATCTGGTAAATCACTTGGGCCATTATCCAATGAGTGGTGGTCCTGCTATGTTAACAAGTCAGGTGTGTGAAAATCATGACAATCATTACAGTGAAAGTACTGAACTTTCTCCTGAACTCTTTGAGAGTCCAAATATCCAGTTCTTTGTGTTGAACAATACAACCTTAGTGTCCTGTATCCAGATCAGATCAGAAGAGAATATGCCTGGAGGAGGTTTATCTGCTGGCCTTGCATCAGCCAATTCTAATGTCAGAATCATAGTACGTGATCTCTCTGGAAAATATTCTTGGGATTCTGCCATACTGTATGGCCCACCTCCTGTAAGTGGATTGTCAGAACCTACATCTTTCATACTTTCATTGTCTCACCAAGAGAAGCCAGAAGAGCCTCCTACAACTAATGAATGCTTAGAAGATATAGCAGTAAAAGATGGACTTTCTCTCCAGTTTAAAAGATTTAGAGAAACTGTACCAACTTGGGACACAATAAGAGATGAAGAAGATGTTCTTGATGAGCTCTTGCAGTATTTGGGTGTTACTAGTCCTGAATGCTTACAGAGAACTGGAATCTCACTTAATATTCCTGCTCCACAACCTGTGTGCATTTCTGAAAAACAGGAAAATGATGTTATTAATGCTATCCTTAAGCAACATACAGAGGAAAAAGAATTTGTTGAGAAACACTTTAATGACTTAAATATGAAAGCTGTGGAACAAGATGAACTAACGCCTCAAAATCCTCAGTCAGCATTTTACTATTGTAGATTGCTTCTTAGTATATTGGGAATGAATTCCTGGGACAAACGGTAAGCATCAAGGAGACTTTTTTTTCTTTTTTAATGTTAGTCTTACTCATTTTCTGATAAGCATTTTAGTCTCTGTTTTATTTTTTCCTCACAAAATTTGATCTACCAGTTAGTTCTTTGACTCTTAGGCAGATTTTTTTTTAGACTACTGAGTTATATCAGGATTCAGGGGAATTAAAAGACAATTTAACCCAGTATATTATTAACATTTTCATAGTGACTACTAGAACCATTTGACTTAGAAACTATAGCTCATATGATTGAAAAAAGCCTAATTTTTTTCAACCTTCATATAAATCTAACAATCTTTTTTTAGGTCAGCTACAATATGAACATTTCTGGCTTGAATCTGGGAAATTAACTCAAGATTCAGGATGAAATCAAAAATAGAATCTGAGTTTTTGGCTTGAGTTGTTTTTTGTTTTTTTTTACCATTTTGTTTTCTTCATGCTATAAAACCTTATTAAAAACTTACAATGAACATGAAACACTTCAAGTAAGTTAGGTAGGAGTTAAATGAAAAGAGCAGTGTACTTAAATCAGCAGACGTAGGTCACAGTCACAAAACCTTTGAGCCTTAAGCTGCAGTCTACAAATTGAGAGTAATTCCCAACTCACTTAGTGGTAAGAATTGAATTAGATAATATGCATAAAACACTGATTTTATATACTAATGTAAACCATTAATGTACATTTAGTTTTTAGTTTCTGTGTTATGAAAAGCTGTAGGAAAATAGAAGGAACATCATTATTTAATGTATTGTTTCTGTTCGTTTCATAGTAGGGGAAGCTCAGATATGAGTGGACTAATAAATCTTAAAGTAATTCAAATGTATGTAAAGCATCGAAATGGAGTTCTACTTGCTTGCTTAGTATTTTTGTTCTTGCTTGACTTAAACCCATCAATTTTTTAGAAGAGAATTTCCTCTGCCTTACAGGAAAGCTACATTATATCAGGAACATAGTTTGCCATATGGTATGTCCAAGCATAGGTAATTGCCACTCAGTTACAACATAAGTGCATTCTATTCTCTTTTTCTGTGGAACAATCCATAATATGTTGTCCTTTGAGAAAAATTAAAAGTGAGAAGCTATGTTTTACCAGAGCAAGCATTAATTTTGTGAAAATAATTTGTACATATTTAGCACCCATAGAACAGATTTGGTAAAATTTATACATTGCTTCATAGTGTAAAAAAATACATATAATGTAAAACAAGGAAGAAAACATTCCATCTGGATTATACATAACTTGGCAATAATTTCATTTCTATGAATTTTTTTTCTCATGAGATACAATTTGCTCACATATTTTTATGAAACTCTTGAGAAGGAACCTACAGATAATTTTGTTCATTTTTTTGGATGTGAGTTTGGGAAACTCACAGCATCTGCAAGGAAAGATTGAAGTGGCCAATAAATAAAATCCACTAGCAGAGATGTGTGAAGGCCTGATAATGACATATATTCTTTACGTTTTTTTTAGGGTCTGTTCTCCTTTGTGTTAGAAGTATGAAAAGGCAAGAAAAGTGTAAAAGTTGCATGAGTAGAGTGGAAAGTATTTCCGGAACTGTCATGTCATTCACTGCAAAGGTGATGAAAATGTTTATAAATCTCTCTATTTAGGAGGAGCTTTCATCTCCTGAAGAAAAATGAAAAGCTTCTTAGAGAACTTAGGAACTTGGATTCAAGACAGTGGTAAGCTATTGGAAAACCTTCACATAACTAGTAACTTCCAGCTGTCTAAGTAGAATAATACTGTAAATAATATTCTAAATAGTATATAATACTATGCTGTTATGTTATACCCTTCTGAGAAGAAATTATTTCATTTATAGAAATGAACTAGAAACAATATTTTTAGAAAAATTTAGGACTGCATTAAAGTGTTTGGTATCTTTGAATTGTTTATACCTTTTTATGCATTTCAGAATCATCTTTTGAATCACAGAAAACTAATGTCCTTTGATTTTTCCCATACTTAGACAGACACAAGTCACATTTCTTATTCATTAAATCTAGTGATTGTGATGGATTGGGAAACTGCTCACCATATCACTATTCTATAGAAATGCAGAGTGAATAAGACGATTCAGGCCATTCCCACATGAAACAATTCTACATCTTTCTCTTTTCTTTAAAATTTCTATATTAAACTTTCTTCTAACAAATGTTAACAGTGTTATTGATATATAGATTACTTTTTTTTTAATATTTTCCGTAATAACCAAATAAATTAAAAATTATTTTAAGTCCAGGCACAGTGGCTCACGCCTGTAATCCCTGCACTTTGGGAAGCCAGGGTGAGGTGATTGCTTGAGCCCCCAGGAGTTTGAGATCAGCCTGGGCAACATAGCAAGACCATGTCTCTACAAATCAAAAATGTAGCCAGGCGTGGTGGCGCATACCTGTAGTCCCAGCTACTCAGAAGGCTGAGGTGGAAGGGTCACCTGAGCCCAGCAGGTCAAGGCTGCAGTAGCCATGATCATGCCAGTGCTCTCCAGTCTGGGTGACAGAGTGACTCTGACACACACACACATACACACAAAAGAAAGAAATTATAGAAAGTGAGTAAAGATTATATTTTTCCATAAATTTGGCAGTGAAAGGCATGAGAGGAATAGGACTATAGCTTGAAAGAAGAATAATTGCGGAAAGTTTTGTTTTTTGCTGTTTTGTTTAAAGGCAGATAACAAACATTAAAGTTTACAGTAAGAGGAATATGAAAAAGTACAAGATAAAGAGGAATAAAGATGGACTTTGGTACTGTTTGTGGGAGGTTTCCTGATTATTTGTTTAACTTTCAGTTTTCAATAACTTCAGATCATTTAACATACAGGTTTTTCATTTTTAGGTAGTCATGTCTCTCTGGATTTCCTGAATTTTCTATTGTGTTTAGAGAGTTCCATCTTGAAATTAGTTAAACATTTTACTGTATTTCCTTCTAGATCTTTATGTATTTAATTGAGGTAGTAATTATTTTACATTTAATTTTTATTTCTTCTGGAATACATTTTGACTTGTGGAATGGTAACTGAAACTAGTTTGAATGTTGGAGAAAGTCTGTATTTTGTTGAATAAACTATACCTTCCCTACTTATTTGCTGTTTCCTTTATCAAACATTAAGCTCTCTGCTTCAAAGCTATCTCTGTTGATTTTCCTGTCATTTTTGTGCAAGTATTACCCTGCTCAATGTATTATAGCTTAATAATATATTTTAATATCTGATAGGCCTAGTCTGCTTTCTCACCCCACCTGCACACAGTATTCTTTTATTCAATATTTTTACCTATTTATTCTTCTAGATACATATTAGAATTATGCCATTGTTTTTTAGGAAAAAAATCCCATTTTGATTGAGTTTTTGATAAAAATCTCATATGGAAAAAATAGGCATCATTATCATCATCATTCTTTCCATTCATAATCATGATATGTTTTTCATTCTGAAACACAGACATTTACTTGTATGTGTATTTCTAGATGTTTTATTGTTTTGCTGATGTTCTTAACAGGACTTTTCCCCCATTTTATCTTCTGGGTTTTTCTATTTTTAATATTTATCTTGTATCCAAACACCTTAGTGAATGTTCTTTGATTTTAAACATTTTATTGTCTTTCTGTTAGGATTTGTCTAAATATATAAGCATTATCTACAGATAATCTCTTTTCCTAATACTCACACTTGTTTTTGCTTATATCACGTTTTACTGTACTGACCAGAAGTTGCAGAATAGTATTAAATAGTATAGTAACAGTGGGCATCCTTGTCTTTCCTGATTTTAATGGAAACACCTCTTCTGTGTCATCATTAAGGAAAAATGATTTAAAATAGATAATTTTTTTTAACTTTTAATTTTTTTATTTTAAAGATGAAAATAGATAATTTTTTATCATGCAGAGAAAGTAGCCTATTTTCTAGGAGTTTTTATAAGGAAAGGATGTTAATTGTTATCAAAATTATTTTCAGGCAGCTATTCAGATTTTCATATGGTTTTGATTTATTAACTAATTTGGTGTGTATTGTATTTTAATATCGCCAGATTGGTAATATTAAATAATATTTGTATTTTGGGGATAAACCCTACCTGATCTTCCAATTATCTTATTGTGTTAGATTAATTTCATTTTGAGTTAGGATATGTTCTATCCATTAGCAGGTTCTATTATTTTTTGTCCTATTCCTGTTATGTTTTTAGAATTTATGTTATATCTAACTTTGTAAAATATTATCAGTTGCTTGAAATTCGAAAGAATCCGTAAAATTGCTTTATTTTTCCTTTCAGTTTGTTTCATTCTTATTAGTTTTCTCAGGTTTTCTGTTAGCTCTTGGGTAAACTTCATTGTTTGTTTTTATTTTCCAAAAATCCATTTCACTGAGATATTCAAATAAGTACTAGTAGAAATTCACACATGGTATCATATTCTCTATTACATTCCTTTTCTCATTTTAGTTTTGTGAGGTTTTTAAAAAAAATTATTGATGCAATCTACTTAGTCTTTTCAAATAAATAGTTCATAATTTATTGTATTCTAGCTCATTAATTTCTATTCCATTAATTCTCTTTTCACAGGCTTCATTTTCTTTTACTTATGTCTAGAATTGAATTCTATTTGTTTAGTTTTATTCTTTAGTATTTAACAGTGAAATAATCTTAGGCTGAAATTTTTTTCTCAAAGGATATTTCCGGTTCACCCTTTAAGTCTTAGCTTAACCATCACTTTCTGGGAAAGCCTTACTTTAAACTACCCCTGCTTTCCACCCTCCTTCCAGACTATGTTTGAATCTCCTTCCATATGCTTTTACAGAACCTGTAACACTTCCCTGTCAGCATTTATCATATTGCATTATTATTACTACTCTTTTTTTTTTTTAAGCAGAATTTATTGAGAGGACAGAAAAGCTCCCACAGTGGGAGGGGTTGCCTTATTACTACTCCTATTGTTTAGCTATTCCTGCTACTTTCCAAGAGTTACAAGAACTTTTTAAGTAGTCTGTGGGATCTTCATTCTGACTCTTCCCCATAATAATTTATCTATGGTACTAGATCAAATCCTTGAGGGTAGGAATCACACCCTTTTTGCTATCTTGCTCACCTCAAATCTATCTAGTTTCTACCTCTACTACTCTACTGTTACTATCTTCTGAAGGTTAGTATCCTGTCCATCAAGTCTAAAGTTCTTTCAGTTCTCACCAGCCTCATTAATTTATGTAATTAAACTGAACTTAAATTTAATTTAATAGGTGTGTTTTAAAATTAGAGCAGTTTTACATTTCCCCTGCTATTTGCATCTTGTGTTAATGTGATGCATTTTTTAAATTGATGAACCAGTATCGATACATTATTAACTAAAGTTCATAGTTTACACTAGAGTTCACTCTTTGTGTTACACATTCTATTGCTTTTGACACGTGTAATGGTATATATCTCTCATTATAGTATCATACAGAATAGTTTTACTGCCCTGAAAATCCTCTAAAAATTTAATACTGTTGTCTGTTCTCTTTTTAAGATGTTTCTCTCCACAAATTTCTATGACACTAAAACTATCTAGGTCAACTCCTAATTCTCGAATTACTCCAACTTTGTCTTCGCTGGCTCATCTTCTGTTTCCTACCCTTATAAAATGGGTATCCCCTCCACTGTTCGCTTCTCAGCCCCTTTCTTTTTTGGCTTCATACTCTTCTCTCTCAGTTTTCAGTCATGAATTTGCAGCTGACTGTTAACACGTTTTTACCTACCTCCTTACTGTCATTTCTAGGTCATCATTTCTTTCCCAAATCAGATCTTTCTCTTAATTTTTATACTTATATTTAGAAGTACTATTTCAAAGTTAGCCAAATTTAACCATTTCCTTTCCCTTGCTTTTAGGTTTTTATAATCATGATGTTAGTTCGTTTTATCTTTCATCTCTGTCTCTTCTTGCTTTTTTGACTCCTAACTCTTTGATTCATGTCCTTATTAGAACTTCTTTCCAAGACAATTATAAAAACTCTCTAAATACTCTGTGGGCTCTCATCTCCTAACCCTTCCCCCTCTAGACAGTCTTTACCATCAAAATAAGCTGTCTAAGGTAAAAATTTAAGGTGAATGAGAACACTTTTTAGTGATTCTCCAGTAATGCGTGACCAGATTCTTTAGTCTAAACTCAAGCCATACCAGCCATCTTGGCTATCCACAGGATCTTTTATTTATCTTATGCTTTTCTACTTCTTGGCTCCTGGTAAACTGTGTCCATTCTTATGCATACCTTGAATATAGCAGGGATGTCCCTGAGGCAGCAAAAAAATTTTTAGGCACTCTGTCAAATGAATGCATGTCATTTATTTGCTTTCTATCTTTAAAGAATTGATTTTAAATAAAGAAACAGCATAATTTCTTATGCAATGAGCTAAAAAAAAAATTCATTCTGATTACATGACTGTAAGACAACTTTGGGGCTTCCTTCTTAAGCCAGGAAACTTGGGAACAAACTTGATTACAGAGAACTAGGGAAGAAAAAAATGAAAGGTTACTTTGTTTTTGCAGACTTATCTCACTAGGCCATTTATAGATCCTTTATCTTCTTTGGCTAGGCTAACTAATTCCTATTCCCCATGGTTGAACCACAAAATTAAAATTTCATATTTCAAAATAACATTTTATTGCAAAGTAAATACAAGGATTTGGAAGTGCATATAACTTGACAGATATCACTTTGAGTATTCCAGTAGTGAGGTAATAATACTTTCCCAGTACTGTACATATTCTTGTGGAATATTTATAGTTGCAAGCCCAGTAATTTTAATTACTTTTTAAATACACCTCATTATTCACTATTGTGATGCATATTAATTTCATGACAATATAATAAACCTTTTAGCAGCTATAGTTAGTAAGTAGAAAAATAAGTGATGAAAGATTAAAATTTGGCATAAAGGGCAGCTGAACTCTGTTTCTTTTATTGTATTTTGAAGATTTATGTTCTGTTTTCTCTTATATGACACATATACTTCCCTCAACTTTTAGATTTATATAGTATTAGATGAATATTCTATCCAGCTCTTCTCAATTTTATAAATTGTAATTTGTAAACTCTAATTGATAGCCCTTGACCTGGAAAAGTGAGAACATTGAGATGTTTCTTTTCTTCCAGGATTAAAATTAACACATAATAGACTGTGCTTTCAAATTAAATTACTGAGACATAATTCACATTCAATACAATTCATTCATTTATAAGTGCACATTTTCTTAGTATATTTACAAGGTTGTACAACTATCGCCACAACCTACTTTTAGAGTATTTTAGTTCCTCTAAAAAGAAACCCAGTGCCATTACTAGTTATTCTCCATTCTTCCTGAACACCACTCCTATCCCCCAGCCCTAGACAACGCCAATCTTTTTTTTTTTTAAGTTTTAAGACAAAGTTAATTAAAGAAAGAAGAGAGGAACAAAAGGGAGACATGCCAGAGCTGGCATGGATGAGAGAAACTACCAACAACACTAACAACACTAATCTAGTTTTTGTCTCTATAGATTTGCCTGTTCTGGACATTTCATGTACATTGAATCAATTACTATGAGGTTTTTTGTGGAGGCTTCTTTCACTTAGCATGTTGACTTCAAAGTTCTTTCATGTTGCAACATGTTTCTACTTCATTTCTTTTTATTACCAAATAATATTTCGTTATCTTGACGTACTACAGTTTGCTTATCCATTCATCAGTTGATGGACATTTGGATTGGTTTCCCTTTTTGACTATTGTGAATAATGCCACTGTGAACATTCATGTACAGTTTTTGTGTGGACATATTTTCAGTTTCCTGGCTGTATACCTAGGAGTAGAATTTCTGGATGATTTGATAACTCTCTGTTTAACATCTAGAGGAGCTGCCAGTTTGGCTTACACAGCAGCTGCATCATTTTATGTTCGCACCAACAATGTGTGTGTATTCCAAATTCTCCATATCTTAGTCTACACTTGTTATTGTCAGTCTTTTTTTATTATACTCATCTTAGTGGATGTGAAGTGATACCTTGTGATTTTGATTTGCATTTTCTAATGACTTGTGTTGTTCAGCATTTTTCAGTGTTAATTAACCATTGTATATCTTCTTTGAAAAAGAATAATAATAATAATAATAACTTAGGAGTATGTTTCATTTATACACATTTGTGAATATCCCAAATTTTCTTTCATTGATTTCTACTTTCATTCCATTGTGGATAGAAAATATATCTTGCATGATTTCAGTCCTTTTAAATTTATTGAGGCACCTTGGGCAAAACGCATCTCATTACCCCTGAGCTGAGGTCAAGGACCAGCTTTTCTGGAGTAACATAGTCTACAAGTCAGCACTTGAGAGAGTTGGCAATCCCTGGTCTTCTTAGCTTGCTCTTCCTGGGAGATTCTCTACCTGTGAGCAAATTAGAGTGGGGAAGATTGGACCCCTAGCCTTCTGCTCTAAAAGAGGGAAGAAGGGAGAAGAAACCTGATCCCTACAGTCACACCTGTCTAGAATAGACCTTCAGTAACATAGTGCTGGGGAAGGATGAGAAATGCTTCTAGTAAGCTTCCTCTTCCATGGTGAAACCATAGTCCCAGACTCTGAAAGAAGAAAGAGGGAAATGATCTTCTAGGTCTGAGTAGAGTGCCCACGGTAAAACTTCTGTGACGTGGCACTGAGGAGGTGGAGTAAGAAAACAAGTTGTAACCCATGTATCAAAAACTGTGTTTTCAGCTGGGTGCAGTGGCTCATGTCTGTAACCCCAGCACTTTGGGAGACCGAAGTGGAAGGATTGCTTGAGCCCAGATATTCAAGACCAACCTAGGCAACATAGTGAGACCTTGTCTCTATAAAAAATTAGCTGGGTGCGGTGGTGCGTGCATATAGTGCCAGCTACTTGGGAGATTGAAGCGAAAGGATTGCCTGAGCCCAGGAGGTCAAGACTGCGGTGAGCTATGATTGTGTCACTACACTGCAGCCTGGGTAACAGAGCGAGACCCCAACTCAAAACAAAACAAAACAACCATGTTCTTACTGAGATTTTGTAGATTTTCTTGAATGAATGTTTTTCCTTACGCTGTCTGACTTTGGGACAATATCCAGAGACTTTAAATGATGTTTTTAAAATCATTTTCAACAGTTAAATTGTGTTTTGCTTGAGAGAGACACTATATAGATTCTTATTCTATAATTTCAGAAGTCTCCTCCTGGCTCAAATTATATTTTACTGCTTATACTAGATTAACCTAAATAATACATCTAGCACACTGAATGTTTGCCTGTGTGCACATCACCTAAAGTAAAATATTGCCATTATTGAAAGCAGCTAAAACATCTGTGTTGCTGATATTGAAACCCACAATCATAATTTGCAACTTCCTTAAGATGTGTAGGAAAATCTGGTTGTCAAATGAAATTCTTAAAAGAATTTTAATTCTTATTGTTGGTTGTGGTTTATTTTTTAATTCCTACATGGTATAGTATTGAAAACTTCTGGTCTTAAAGTTTGTTAACCCATGCTTTGTTAAATCTATCTAAAACAAATATAGTATGACTTAGTTAAAGCCAAATTTCTTCCTTTCTTTCTTTCTTTCTTTTTTTTGAGTTGGAGTCTCACTCTTGCCCAGGCTGAAGTACAGTGGCACACTCACGGCCACCCCAGCATTGGCTTGCTGGGCCCTGCTGATCCTTCCGCCTCAGCCTTCCAAAAAGCCGGAACTACAGGCACACACTATCACACCTGGCTAATTTATTTATTGTAGAGACAAGGTCTCACCAAGTTGCCCGGGACTGGTCTCAAACCCACGGGCTCAGGCAATCCACTCATCTCAGCCGACCAAAGTGCTGGGATTACAGGTTGAGCCACCGAGCCCAGCCAGAAAGCCAAATTTCAATTAAAAAGTGCTTTTATAAATACTTTTAAGGTTAGAGATAACTAAAAATAACATGTCCAAGAACTCGGCAACTCCATGCAGTTGTATCTTTGTATACAGTCTTGTGCTGTATAAAAATGTTTTGATCAACAGTGGACCACATCTACTATAGTGACCCCATAAGATTATAATGCCCTATTTTTACTGTACCTTTTTATGTTTAGATACATTTCGATATGAAACTGAGGCATGTTTCAGTTGTGTTCAGTACAGTAACGTACTGTACAGATCTGTAGTTGTAGGAGTAATAGGTGCTCCTTATAGCCTAAGTCTATAGTAGGCTGCACCATCTTGGTTTGTGTGAGTACTCTCTATCATGTTTGCATAGTGACAAAATTGTGTAGCAGCACATTTCTCAGTTGTTAAGCAACACATGGCTGTATATGTTTCTTCTTCTATAATGTAAGTATTCTGAAGGAATGGATCGTTTCTCACCCATCTCTGTACTTCTACTTAGATCTAAAACTCAGTCCCTTTAACCATGGGATTCAGCCACATTGCACAACAGATAAGGTGCTTTGTTTTCACACCCATATGTCCTTCCTGATACTTCTTTCCTTCATTTGTCAAATCTGTCTTACTTTCGTCTAACTCAATATTATCTTCTCCTTTAAGTTTCTGTTTCTCTGCCAGGGGAGGGAGGGGCACACCTCATCAACAAGGATACCCACAAAATGAACATTTGTATACCTAACACTGAATTGTACCCCAAATTAAAAAAAAAAAAACCCCCCAAAAAAAAAGTTTCTGTTTCTATAGTCAGAAATAGTCATGCCTTTCTTCTGTTCCAGTGGCAGTTTTTTATTTTTACTTTATTTATTTGTCTCCTTCTGTAAACTATAAGATCTAAGTCTTTTTTATCTTTTTTTGCCACATACCTTGTGCATAGAACTTAATCAGTGGAAAAATTAATGACTAAATGAATGATGTAATCTTGTTTTACAGCCGAGAAACACACAAGATTGCAGTATTTTATGTTGCTGAAGGACAAGAAGACAAGCACTCCATTCTCACCAATACAGAAGGAAGTCAAGCATATGAGGATTTTGTTGCTGGTCTTGGTTGGGAGGTATTTTTTTTTAATTATGTAAAATATCGGGCAACCCCCTCGGGTCCCCTCCCACTGTGGGAGATTTTCTGTCCTCTCAATAAATCCTGCTTTCTCAAAAAAAATTATGCAAAATATTATTTTATTTCTATTTGGAATAAGAGAGCTTATTTTAGAAGCATTTTAGTAGATACAACAACCTAACAATGGGTTTGTTAACTGTTCCTGCCTTATAACTCATCTATAAATACAGTAGCAGTTGGGACTTTGAAAGGAAAGGTGTTGACTATTTTATGAGATGATATGTTGTCAAAGAGTACTAAACTCATAAGTTAGAAGATCTGGATTTTCCTTACAGATGTGGCTACCAGACTGTTGGTCTTCAAACTAGGACCTAAAGGCTAAACTAAGACTTTCCAGGGGCAAGTGGGCACACTTAGTTTTGAGGAAATTAGCTTCCAGATCCTCAACGTTACTAAAACTAGTGTTTGAGAACCCTGCTATGGTGTCTTCCCTCCGTTCTCTACTTGTAAAAGAAAGGCAAGAAAAAAAAAGAAGGAAAAGCATATTACTTACCTATTCCAAATTCTACATTGCCTCAGAGGGGTTTGGCACCAACAAAAGAAACACTTCAAGAGGGTATACTTTTAAGAGAGTCTCGGAGAGCAAAGCAAGAAATATTAAAAGGTGTTGTACTTTATATGTTGTCCTGGCAACCAACTCATGTCAAGATTTCTCTACCAAATCTGTTTATCTTAGAATTATAACTTAGAAAGTAGGTATTTGTCAGAGGTGTTTGTATTAATATGTTTACTTGAATTGAAAAATGAAGCGTCAAACATGTTCTAACGAAAGTGACCTGATGTGACTGATCAGTATGTGATTAAGTTGGTGCCATACATTTTCTGTATATTGAATCAGCCAAATCTATAGCTCCAATATTTTGATGAAAATATATTTAAAGCACATACACATATACACACACATATATAGTATGCTGGAAATTATATCTTTGGCAACCATTTAAACTTATGATGAATATTTTTATTATAGTTTTCAATTTGTTACTCAAAATTCTTATAGAGAGTATCAGAGCAAAATTGTTGAAAACCACTGCACTAAGCTATAAGCTTCTAGAGGACACTTTGCTCTCAGTGCTTTTTTTTTTTTTTTTAATTTCCAGTGCCTTTTACAGTACTTGTTTGCATGTAGACCTTTAGCATTCAATATGGGTGTGTGTATGTGTGTTTTAGTTGAAGTCTCACTCTGTCGCCCAGGCTGGAGTACAGTGGCATGCTCACGGCTACCTCAGCCTTGACCTGCTGGGCTCAGGCAATCCTTCTGCCTCAGCCTTCCAAGTAGCTGGAACTACAGGCACACACCACCATACGCTGCTAATTTTTTTTTTTAATTTATTGTAGAGATGTGGTCTCGCCAAGTTGCCAAGGCTGATCTCGAAACCCTGGGCTCAGGCAATTCTCTCACCTTGGAGGATTTTTGGAAGGATACTTAAATTGCTTTTTAAGAGGGGAACTGAGTAGCTGTAGGTGAGAGATATGAAAGGAAGAATTTTGGTATACTTTTTTATAGTTTTGAATTTTTAGTTATGTAAATGTATTTCAGCATCAAAATTAATTTTTTTAAATTCTGATAGACTTTTTTGTCTTTTATTCAAGCTGATTTCCTTATAGTAATGACGTAAAAATTAAGAGCATAAAAATTGGCATAAAAATCAATCATCTGTTTAGCCATTAATAACTGATATTGATATTTGAGATGTGTTCAGTTCATATGGTGCAGGGATTTAGTTTTGTGATTCTTCGTTTTACCTCTTATTCAGATTTATTATTATAAAGCATATGCATGAATAGTTTTCTCTATGTTTCCCTAATTTTAAATGATGTACACAAGTCCTTGGCTTCTGTGCATCACAAGTCTAAGGAATATCCTCCAATGCAGCAACACTGATATTAATATGTATTATATTTACAATCAGGATATAAAAAATTTTTTAAGTTTTTAATGCAGGTTAGGCCTGGCATGGTGGCTCATACCTGTAATCCCAGCACTTTGGGAGGCTAAGGCAAGAGAATCACTTGAGCCCAGGAGTTCAAGGCCAGCCTGAGCAACATGGTGAAACTTCATCTCTACATAAAATACAAAAAAATTAGCCAGGCATGGTGGTGCATACCTGTTGTCCCAGATACTTTTGGGAGGCTGAGGCAGGAGAATCACCTGAGCCCAGGAAGTCAAGGTGGCGGTAAGCAAGGATCACACCACTGCACTTCATCCTGGGCAACAGAATTAGATCTTGCCTCAAAAAAAGAAAAAACGTTATGCAGATTAATTTGCTGTTTCTAAATGTAATATTAAAATGTAGTTAACTTCTGCACTGTTTTTTTCTATTTATGTATGTATGCATTTATTTTAGTTTGAATCTCACTCTGTCACCCAGGATAGAGTACAATGGTACGGTCACAGCTCACTGCAGCCTCAAACTCCTGGACTCAGGTTATCCTCCTGAGTAGCTGGGACTACAAGCATGCACCACCAC
Source organism: Tarsius wallacei (assembly GCA_963574415.1). Taxonomy (NCBI): domain Eukaryota; kingdom Metazoa; phylum Chordata; class Mammalia; order Primates; family Tarsiidae; genus Tarsius; species Tarsius wallacei. The sequence goes on from CAUYQG010243638.1 coordinate 25,386, forward strand.
ACCTGGCTAATTTTTATTTTTTGTATTTTTATTAGAGACGAGGTCTTACTTTGTTGCCCAGGCTCATCTCGAACTCCTGGGCTCAGGCAATCTTCCCACCTTGGTCTCCCAAAGTGCTGAGATTACAGGTGTGCATCACTGTGCCCTGCCAAGTTCTGCATTTTTAATTTTTGTTCTGGGCTATATAATAAGTGCTAACAAATCAGGAAACCAGTTTTATGAATAAATATGGTGCACCTAATTAATCGTTGTATTAAATAGATATTACTGTTTTAACTTTCCCCCAAATCATTTCCAGATTTGATTATTTTCTTTCTTGCCTTGGTTTCTTGACAGCCTATAAAATTTACCATTTACACATAATAGTCTAACAAAAGATGCATAGTATACAGCAGCTGATTTTCTAATTAATTCCTACTAATTAGGGGTCCTCAAATACTTAAGAAAAAAATACCAGTGCAAACAGATCAACTCTAACAATTCTACATTAAGTATTAGTTGATAACATGCAAAAGACTTTCTTCCCAGGGTTTTGGGGAAGTGAGAAGTTTGACTCTTTTTCAATAGTGTTTTTAGTTTTGCTTAGTTAATTAATTGTATGTGGCTTTCATTGTTTCCAGGTAAATCTTACAAACCATTGTGGTTTTATGGGAGGACTACAAAAAAACAAAAGTACTGGATTGACTACTCCCTATTTTGCTACCTCTACAGCAGAAGTAATATTTCATGTATCAACAAGAATGCCTTCTGATTCTGATGATTCTTTGACCAAAAAAGTAAGTGCTGAGAAAAAAGTGCTTTAGAGTTAAAATGCTAATAATTAAGAAAATAAATAAGTAAAGAAGCAATCTAATTGCTCACCCACACTATTTCTGGGTATAGTTTTTCACTCCACCCAAAAACAGAATTGTTGTACAGCAATCTATAGTTTGCTTAAAGAACAGTGATGTAGCCGGGCTCGGTGGCTCAGCCTGTAATCCCACGCCTTTGGGAGGCTGAGGTGAGTGGATTGCCTGAGCCCGTGGGTTCGAGACCCGCCTGGGCAAGCGAGACCTCATCTCTACAATAAATCAAAAAATCAGCCGGGCGT
>CAUYQG010243646.1:0-10584 GCA_963574415.1 Tarsius wallacei
ATGTTAATAAGCTTGATTTAATCATCACACATGTATTCATATATCAAACATCACATTGTACCCCATAAATATGTGCAAATTATTATTTGTCAAATAAAAAAACGAGGCTGATGGAAAACAAGTTTCCAGGCAAATGGATCACAAAAGAAAGCAGGAATTGTGATCTTAATATTAGACAAAATAACCTTTAAGCTATCAAAAATTTAAAAAGATATGAAAGGACACTACATAATGATAAAAGGTTCAATCCATCAACAAGAAGTATTCATTCTAAACATATATGCATCCAACACAGGAGCATTGGCATTTATGAAGCAACTACTAAGTAAACTAAAAAAAGATATTGATTCTAACACTATTTTAGCTGAGGACTTAAATACCCCACTAACAACCCTAGATAGATCATCAAGGCAAAAAATCAACAGAGAGATCTGGAACCTCAACCTGATGCTCAACCAAATGGACTTAATAGATATCTGCAGAATAATCTACTCAACAACCACAGAATACACATTCTAGTCACCACCACATGGAATGTACTCCAAGATTGGTCACATCCTTGGTCATGAATCAAGCATAAGCACATTCCATAGGGTTGAAATATTGTCTTGCATCTTCTCAGACCACAGTGGAATAAAAATAAATATCAACACCAACAAAATTTCCCCACACCCACAAAGACATGGACACTAAACAGCATGATGCTGAACAACTACTGTGTCAACACCAAAATAAAAACAGAAATTAAAGGATTCCTGGAAACAAATGGAAATGAAGGAACATCTTACCAAAACCTCAGGGATGCCATGAAGGCAGTTCGAAGAGGGGAGTTTATACCTCTACAAACATACATGAAGAAAATGGAAAGATCACAAGTTAACAGCCTAACAAATCACCTCAGGGAGCAGGAAAGACAAGATCCCCAAAACCCTAACTTTAGCAGAAGAATCCAGATCAAAGTAAGAGCCCAAATATGGGACACAGAAGAAAAAAAAATAGAAAACATCAACAAAACAAAAAGCTGGATCTTTGAAAGAATTAACAAGATTGATGGATCCCTAGCCAGAATGACCAAGAAAAAGCCCAAATAAACACAATCAGAAATACAAAAGATCAAATCACAACTAACCCTGAAGAAATATGGAAGATTATCAGAGATTACTATGTACACCTGTATGGAGACAAACTTGATAACCTAAATAAAATGGATGACTTTCTAACATCACACAACCTCCCAAGGTTGAAATAAGAAGACATTGAGACACTAAATAGGTCAATAACAACCCAGGAAATTGATCCCATCATAAGAAAACTACCTATACAAGAAAGCCCTGACTTGGAAGACCGAGGCAGAAGGATCACCCAAGCCCAGCAGGTCGAGGCTGTGGTGGCCATGAGCGTGCCACCACACTCCAGCCTGGGTGACAGAGTGAGACTTCAACTCAAAAAAGAAAGAAAGAAAAAAAAAAAGCCCTGGACCGGACGACTTTCCAGCAGAATTGTACAAAATGTACAAGGAGGCACTGATACCAATCCTATTAAAAGAATTCCAGGCAATTGTGAAAGATGGAACTCTCCCCAAATCATTTTACAAAGCTAACAGCACACTAATACCCAAACTGCGTAAAGATTCAACAAAAAAAGAGAACTATAGGCCAATATACCTAATGAACATAGATGCAAAAATTCTCAACAAGATTCTAGCAATCAGATTCAACAACACATCTAAAAAATCATCACATGACCAAGTAGGCTTCACCCCCAGGATGCAGGGCTGGTTTAACATCCGCAAGACCATAAATGTAATTAAATACATCAACAGATGTACAAACGAGAACCACATGATTATATCAATAGATGCAGAAAAAGCTTTTGATAAAATCCAGCATCCCTTGTTTATAAAAACCCTCAAACACCTAGGTATAGAAGGAACATACCTCAAAATAGTAAGTGCCATATGGGATAAGCCCACAGCTAGCATATTGCTAAACAGACGGAAACTGGAAATATTCACCTGAAAATCGGAACAAGACAAGGCTGCCCACTCTTACCCCTCTTGTTCAACGTTGTGTTGGAAGTCCTAGTTAGAGCAATTAGACAAGAGAAGGAAATCAGGGGTATCCAAATATGAAAAGAAGAAGTTATCCCTCTTTGCTGACAATATGATCCTATATATCGAAAATCCAAGAGAATCTGTCAGAAGCCTGCTTTTACTGATAAAGGACTTCGGCAAAGTCTTGAGGTACAAAATAAATGAGCAAAAGACAGTTGCATTCGTATACACCAACAACATGCAGGCAGAGACCCAAATAAAAAGCACAATCCCATTCACAATAGCCACCAAAAAAATGAAATACCTCGGCATCTTCCTAAAGAGAAGTGAAAGACCTTTACAATGAGAATTACAAAACACTGCTCAAAGAAATCCAAGAAGACACAAACGGAAAAATATTCCATGCTCATGGATAGGAAGAATTAACATTGTTAAGATGTCCATCCTACCAATGGCAATCTACAGAATCAACTCAATACCCAGAAAATTACTAACATTATTTTGCTAAGACCTGGAAACGACAATACAGAAATTCATATGGAGACATAAACGACTACGAATAGCCAAAACAATCCTTAGCTAAAGAAACAAAGCTGGAGATATCACACTTCCAGACTGCAAACTTTACTATAAGGCTAAAATAATCCAAACAGCCTGGTATTGGTACAAGAACAAGCATACGGAGATTCTGGAAGCAAAACCTAAATTTCTCAACCAGCCCATCTTTGACAAAACCTCCAACAACAACCACCGGGGAGAGGAGAACCTATTCAGTAAATGGTGTTGGGAAAACTTGCTGATCACATGCACATGATTGAAACAGGACCCCTACCTACCACCGTACGCAAAAATCAACTCTAAATGGATCAAAGACCTAAACGTAAAACCTCAAACTATAAGAACCTGAGAAAATGCAGAAGACACCTTTATGGAAATTGGAACTGGCAACCAATTCCTGATCAAAACCCTAAGTGCCCATGCCATAAGAGATAAGATAGTCAAGTGGGACCTCATTAAACTCAAAAGCTTCTGCAAAGCACAAGAAATCATCAAGAGAGCGGGTAGACAGCCCACAGAATGGAAAAAAATATTTGCCAACTGTTTATCTGACAAAGGCCTAACATCTAGGATCTACAAGGAACTCAAACATGCTGAAAGGAAAAAACAAACAGCCCCATTAAAAAGTGGGCAAACGACATGAACAGACACTTCTCAAAAGAAGATATACAGGTGATCAACAGACACATGAAAAAGTGCTCAGCCTCACTAATCATCAGAGAAATCCAAACAAAATCACATTGAGTTACTACTACCTAACCTCAGTAAGAATAGCCATCATTAGTAAAATAAACAACAGATGCTGGCAAGGATGAGGAGAAAAAGGAATGCTTCTACACTGCTGGTGGTAATGCAAACTAGTGCAGCCTCTTTGGAAAACAGTGTGGTGATTTCTGAAAGAACTAGAAATTGACCTTCCATATGACCCATCAATCCCCCTATTGGGAATATACCTGGAGGCACTCAAATCATTCTACAAAATAGATACCTGCATATGCATGTTTATTGCAGTACTATTCACAATAGCAAAAACATGGAACCAACTGTGCTGCCCATCGAAACTGGACTGAATTTAAAAAATGTGGTCTATATACACAACAGAATTTTATGCAGCCATAAAGAAGACAAACATATGGACTTTGCAGCAACTTGGATGGATTTAGAGTCTATCATACTCAGTGATCTATCACAGAAACAAAGAACTAAGTAACACATGGTCTCACTCATAAGCGGACCTTGAACAATTATCCTAATACTATAAGAAAGGGATTGGCAGTATTGGGAACCTGCCGGGGGAGCAAGGGCATACCTCATCAATAAGGGTACCTGCATAATGAACATTTGGATACCTAACCATAAATTGTACCCCATATCATTAAAATAAAAAAATTTTTTTTAAAAGAATGTGAAGCAAAAAATATAAAAAATAAAAAAACGAGGCCGGATATAGTGGCTCATGCTTGTAATTCCAGCATTTTGGGAGGCTGAGGCCAGAGGATCGCTTGAGGCCAGGAGTTCGAAACGAGACTAGACAACATAGAAATTCATCCCTACAAAAGATCAAAACCTTTAGCCAGGCACGGTAGCATGTCCCTGTAGTCCCAGCTACTCAGGAGGCTGAGGTAAGAGGATTGCCTGAGCCCAGAAGGTCGAGGTTGTGGGGAGCTATGATTGCATCCCTGCACTCCAGCCTGGGTGACAGTGTGAAAGTCCCACTCAGAAGAAAAATAAATAAATAAATAAAAAGTAAGTAAGTAAAATAAACAAAATGTGTGAGATGCAAGCTGCTGATGAGCATGTCAATTGGAGAAATATTTTGGTAGCTAAGTATCAAGAGTATTTAAAAAATATATATATATATATCTCTAGAAATTATGTCTCTCAAAAGAAATAGTTGTGTTCAAAAAATTCATCTACAAGGTTACCCATTACAGTATTATTCATAAAAAACATTCAGATATACCCAGCCATAAATTATCATATATCTATTGAATACTTTGAATCTACTAAAAATAGTAGTGAGAACAAAATTTAATGATAAGGGGAAATATTTGTAATAGTAATTGAGAAATTCAGATTACAGAACATGTGCAGCATATTTCTGAATTTGTAGAAAGTCTATGTGTGTATGCAGGTCAATGAAATGACTAGACCATATACCCAAAATTTTCTATGATTATTTCTGCATGGTGGGATCGATTTTAATTCTATAATGCATTTCTGTATTTTTCCAAAGTTTCTAGTTAGTGTATTTATTTTGTGATTCAAAATAGTCACAAATTTAAAAAAATAATTTGGCTTTTGAGCATGATTACAACAGAGAAATTTCAAAAATGCTTTGACCATGTTTGGATTATTATGCAAAAAATTTTCATATGATGATTACTTGAGACTATTTAAATGTTTTGTGAGTTTCCAAACAGGTTATTCTACACAACTGTATTTTATCCATTTGTTTAAACTTAGGAGACATTTTCCCAAAGAAAACAGCAATTCAAATAATCTATAAAGAAGCATCTGGTTGCTTACTCTCTGCAAAGCTCTCTGCTACTGGCTGTGAAGAATGCAGGATGAATGAGAAACAGCCATGCTGTCAGGATGTGCAGAGGTTGTTCAAGGTCACCCAGCTATTTAGAGGCAGAGCCAGGAATTAACAAACCAGACACATCTGGAGGCCAAGGATCCTTAAGTTCTCCTGCTGACTTGTTCTGCCTCTGTACCTCTGCTCGCCAAGTGGACATCCACCTTCCCTCTTCCCGTGAGTCACATTTGTCCTAGAGACATAGCTGCACCAACATTCACCACCCAGATCTCTTCTTTCCTGTGCATTCTATTCACTGAGGCTTGTCCCTGCCTCCATCCTTGCCGCCTCATCCTTTTTTCTTTTAATTTTTATTGAGCTTAATCATATACAACATCTAAAGTCTCCAACTGTTTACAAGGTTTGCAATGAAACATAGCATTGCTCCCTCCCCTAAAAGTTTTCTTTTTTGTCCTTTCCAGAAACAACCACTTTCATCTCTTGAACTGACTATGTTGTCATCAGCTTCATGTCTCCAGGTAGCATCCTTCATGATCACTTGTGGATTTTTCCGCTTTTGGCATTAACTGACTTCCGACTACGGAAAATGAGACTATATGCAGCTGTTTTGTCTCCATTCCCCCAACTCTGTCCACGTGTGTATAGTCTTCTCATTCCCTTTTCCTCCAGTAGAGCTATCTAGTAAATTAATATCACATATCAATATATTATCATGACCACATAAATTCTATTTAGAGTGGAAACATGTAGTAAACTATGAGCACTATTCCTTTCCTGCACAACATTTTGCTTTCCCTGGAGTTAAAATTGTTTTCATGTGCTTTATTTTTTTCATGTGTTTAATCACTTTTCTACTGTTCATTCCTCAGTAATTTTCCTAATCTTCTCATTGGAGTTTTCATTTTTAACTATAATATTTTTAATTTGTAAAAGCTCTTCTTTGTTACCTGAATGTTTCTTTATCATAGTATCTTGTTCTTGTTTTTGATTGCATGATCTTCTCTTATCTCTCTGTAGATTGATGTTTTGTTTTGTATTTAGATTTCTTTTTCTTGTATATTCCCTATTTCCCTTACTGCTTTAAATCTATTTATTTTGCTCTCTTTCAAGGTATATGCTGGCTTCGAATGTCTAGTAATCCTTGATTGTCTTTATATTTTATAGTATTGTTGTCTTTTCATTTTTATTGTACTTTATATATAATTATACATGCATGTATTACTGTCTTCTTATATTTGACATATATTGTCTGTTCATATTTTATAGCTCACTGGTCACATTTTTTTCTAAGCAAGTTTCATTTGTTTTTATTTTTTATTTTATGATACACAATATTTGCGCATATTTATGGGGTATATTGACATTTGGATACGAGCATAAATTGTGTAATGATCAAATCAAGGTAATTGGGGTATCCATCGCTTCAAACATTTATCATTTCTTTGTGTTAAGAACATTCCAATTCTGCTCCTCCAGTTATTTTGAAATATACTCACTGGCCACTTTGAGAGCATGAATTGGCCTTATAAATTGTGGATTTCATGGGATGGTAGGGTTGGGCTGCTAATTTGAGAACCTTCTGATGTAGCATCTTTAGAACTTCCCTCTTAGGTGGTATTATTTTCAGAGATCTTCAATCTCTTCCCTGGATGGTGAAATCCTGTCTATCAGCATGCCGGGAGCTGAATGGAGTAAGGTGGGTAAATTCACTTAATTTTCCAGTTTTTGAGATAGTACCCACCCCTTCAATTTTATCTTTTTTGTTTTCATACCAGAGGTCCTCTGTCTCACACACTTTAGAAAATAAACCTCCAGTGTTTAGTAAACATAACTGAGGTCTATTCAGAAGTTTTAAAGAAGATCAGAATTTGTTCCAGCTTGTTTGACTACAGTCCTATCACATTTGTAGGGATAGCATGCTTCAGAATCCCTAAGATCAAATAATAGTAATAAAAATAATACACAAATATTGAGCATCAAACATGCACATCAGTGTATTCTAAACCCACAATGTGTGAGCAGCCAGATTCACATTAGATGACAATGACGATGGATATTGAAGCTCTTCCTTTCTCACCACTCATCTCTGGACATCCTGTCTCTTCATAAAAAGGTAGCCCAGAGGGTAGTCTACCAAGAGCAGAGTGGCCCCATGTAACCAAGTTCAATAGTCTGCACATGTGCTGTGCTCCTGCCCGTATCATTTTGGATATGTGGGAGTGCCTTTTCGGATTACCTTTCTGAAGACAGGTGAACTTTAAGTGTAAAAATAAACATTTGCTTTTGATACTAAAAATAAACGTCAATCCGTGGCATTTTTCTAAAGTGGCAGAGTCCCTTACAACATTCTGTTCAACAGACCATAACCTTTCCTAGAGTCCTATTTGAAAAGTAAAGACATCAAAGTGTTGAAGGAAAAACATTTCTTTTCAATCATAGTAGTAGGACTTTGTTTTGAAAAATTTTAACCTTTATTTGGGTTTGAGTATTATTTTCTTTCTGAGGACATTTGACATTTAAATAGGTCTTGTTAATAAAATTTAGGTCACCTTCCATACAATTAAATGGGCATGATTAACTCCATCACTCAGACTTTCTAATATTTTTTCTCTGTAAATTAAGCTTTGGAGCTTTGAAAAATATGAAATAATCAAATTGCTGTTATTTGAAATGGATACAGGGTGTCACACTGCAGTTTGGTTTATAATGGGAACTCATTACCATACTCATTACTGTGAATTATAGGAGTTTCTTGGCTGGCCTTCATTAACCATCTGGCTTTAAACATTGATTTGTGGTTACGTATGTTATTTTTAGAAAAGAGCACCTGAACATCTACTGAAAACATTTGTTTCCTCTTGTTCTACATATTTTTAAAGGCCATGAATCTCACTATTGTACAAATCTTGTAGATTCTTTGACTGCTTTGATTCCTGTGTTATTTATCCAAAGAAAATATCAGCAATGTCATCAAACCTTGATTTTTCTTTTCCTTAAGAAGTTTCCTGAGAAGTGTGAAAGGAAAAAAATATAGGGGATGAATCTAATTCTTTATATTTCTATTACAAAGTGATCGAAAATTTTAGATTCTTTCAGGACCTGAATGCTGGGGTACTTTAACTACAAACAAAAGGGTATTAAAAGCATTCACTCATTCATTCAGCCAAATATTTACTGACCACTTTTAGGGAATAGAAACTATTCAAGGTGCTGGAGATGCTGGAAATACAATAATAAATAGGGAAGCCCCAGGACCATAGAGTTGGACAATAGAGAAAAAGACAAGAAAATTAAAAATCAAGATAAGAGTCCTCTGTGTCCAGAGCACAGTTAGTGCAAAAAGACTGTAGGAGAAGATGAAGTTGGAAGTGTTGGCAGGGACCAGATTTTATAGAGTCATTGCAAGAAATTTGGTTCAATTTTCATTGTGGTTTATACTTTTTAAATATTATTATGGCTACGATGTAGAAAACAACACTAGGAAGGCAAGACTTGAAAGATGGAAACTACTTAGAAGACAACCACAGCAGTCAACATGATAGATAAGGATGATCTGGACTAGAATAATGGCAGGAGAGATGGAGAGAAATAGATGGGTGTGTAGTTTTGGAGATACGATCAACTTGGCATAGCGATGCATTGACGGGATAATCAGGGAAGGATAAAAAACAAGAATGACTTCTAGGATTTTGGATTGAAGAAGTGAATAAATAGAGGTTTCATTTATTGAGATGGGGAATGTTGGTGGAGACATTGATGCATCAGGAGCTTGTTATTTATTTTTAAATCTTTCTTCCTTTCTCTCTCTTTCTACATGGGGTCTCTAGGCTAGAGTACAGTAGCAAGATCATAGTTCACTGAAGCCTCAAACTTCTGGACTCAAGAGGTCCTCCCACTTCAGCCTCCCCAGTAGCTAGGACTACAGGCATGAGCCACCACACCTGGCTAGGAGTTCATTTTTTGACAAGATGAATTTGAGTTGTCTGTTAGACTTTAAGATGTAAATAGCAAATAAGAAGTTGGATATACATGTCAAACATATAAATGGGACTAGGTAAAGATCATCCAGGAGAAGAATGCAGAACAATAAAAGGTCCTAAACAAGGACTGCATTGATGATGTTCCAGGAAGAAAAACAGAACCTGTATCAGTTATAATTATAGGGAACTGGTTATGCAAATGCTGAAAAGCTGTAAAAGCAAAAGGAGGATACGGAGGTAACACTAAGACGAATGACAGCAGGAAGCAGCTAACATCTTCAAGCCTAAAGGATGTAGGGAAGGGACCCTGTAACCTATGAACTAGGAGGAGGAACCCCACAGAACTGAGGCCTCTGGTAGAAAACCCATGAAGCTGGTGCTCGACCATCTGAGGGGAGACTTGGCCCAAAGTGTTCTTCCTGGGCTCAGGAGGGTAGCTCAGTTGAGAAGGGAATGCAGTGTGGTTCACACTGAGGCTGCCCAAGGTCTCAGGTTGGCTGCTATTAGGCGGCCTAGTGGAATAGGCCAGGAGTACTGGGAGAGGTGAAAGCCACAGCCAACCGAAGGCTGCTACTGGAGATTCCCAACTGGAAATAGGCATTGGGAAGTAAGCAGTTCCTCCTCCTCTCCTTCCGGCTTCCAATATTTGTCTGATGATTCCTAATGGCAGATCCTAGCAGGCACCCACTTGGCAAGGGAGCCCAAGAGATGTCGTTTGAGTAGTTCCAACCCTGCGTAATGGAGCAGTATAGAGATGGTGGCCTAAGAGCTGAGGAGCAGCTTCCAGTACTCCTCGATTTTCAATGTGAGGAGACAGATCTGCTTTCATGGCAGGTGTGCAATTCTTGTATGAATTTTTGTAAAATGAAGGTTGATGAGGAGGCATTATACTGATGGCCCTGCAAGGATAAAGTCACACCTCTCTACCTGTGGGTCAAGCATAGTGTCTAACCTAGCTTCTCTCTCATGCTGAAACCAGAACATGCGTTTCCCTTTCTGTGCCTTTTCTGAAAGTATCAGCCTCATATTTTCTTTTTTTTTTTCTTTTTTCTTTTAAAGATGTGGGGTACAGTTTAGGGTTAGGTATACAAATGTTCATTATGCAGGTACCCTTGTTGATGAGGTGTGTCCCCTTCCCCTGGCAGTTTCCCACTACTACAAATCCCTTTTTTATAGTATTATAATTGTTCAACGTCTGCTAATGAGTGAGAACATGTGATATTCAGTTCTTTGTTTCTATGATAGATCACTCAGTATTATAGCCTCTAAGCCCATCTGAGTTGCTGCGAAGTTCATAATTTTATCTTAACGAGTTTTCATCTTAAGGAACTGCAAGAATATTATGATAGTGAAAAAATGATCATCAAGGTCAAAAGTGCATTATTTTCAGAGGTGTGGTAATTTTAACATGTCTATATATTTTTTGATTTTTTGTCCTTGGTAGAACTTAA
>CAUYQG010243648.1:0-11906 GCA_963574415.1 Tarsius wallacei
TAAAAAAAAAAAAAAAATAAAAGTCCTGTCATCCCAGGGTTTCCGACACACCCAAGGCTGTGCCCTCTGAAGAGTGATATGAGAGGCTTCCATTGCAGGGGGATAGACACCACTAAAGCCAAGAAAGGCCACACCACTGGTGCTGGGGCCAGGACTTCAACACAGCTTTGTAGGAGACACGATTCGGCCCACAATCTCCACACTCAGTCTCATGATAGTAAAAATGCTGGAAGTCAAAGACGAAGAGAAAATCTTGAAGGCAGCAAGAGAAAAATGACTTATCACTTCCAAAGCCAACTCAGTAAGATGAACAGTTGTCTCCTCGCCAGAAACAATGGGAGCCAAAGGCAGTGGGATGACACGTTCAAAGAGCTGGAAGAAAAGACTCTGTCAACCAAGAGTCTTACACACAGAGAAACCATCTTTCAGAAAGGGAAGCTAAATACAAACATTCCAAGATCCAACAAAAACTGAGTGAATCCTTACTAGTAGACCTGACTTGCAGGACATTCTAAAGGCATTTCTTGAGGCTGAAAGCAAGTAACACCAGACAGTAATCACACACACACACATGTGCGCACACACACACCAAAAAACAATAGTAGCAGTAACTGTGTAATTGCAAGAGTCAGTTTAAATGCATATTTCTTCTCCTAGCTTCTTAATGGGTTTCAAAAGCAGTTGTGCAGAAGAATAGGTATATAATTGTGTTGTTGGCCCTGTAATATATAGAAGTGTCGTATATTTGATAATAACAGCACCAAGGACGGAGGGGGAAAAGCTGTACTGGAATAAGGAAATGACGCCAGATGATGATTTTAAACCACAAGAACAAATTAAGAAAAATGGTGAAAAAGGAGGTTAATATAGCTTACACTGTAAATACATACTTGCCTTCCTGTTTTCCTCCAAGCTTATTTAAAGACATAAAATTATATCAAGTAATAATTATAATGGTGCATTTATTGTAGGGTTTGTACTATATATAGTGATAATATGTTTAACAATAATAGCACTAAGAAGGGAAGGGGAATAGGGCCACATAGGAGTGATGCTTCTATGGCTTACTGGAATTAAGCTTTTATAAATCTGAAATAGACTCTGAAGAGTTAAGATGTATATGGTAAGCTCTATCACAACTCCAAAAAAAAAAAAAACTCAATTGAATATAGAGAAAAAAATCATTAAATGAATTAAAATGTTACTCTAGAAAATATTCACATTTCTAGAATATTCTATTCACTATTCACTTGGCGGCATCCTAGAAAACAGCATGGGATAAAAAGAAGGACAAAGCAAAAGAACCCCATGAGACACAGAAAAAGATGAAAAGGCAGATATAAAGCCATGCATATCAATAATAGCATTAAATCTGGATGAACTTAATGATGCAATGAAAAGGTAAGGTAGACATTGTCAGATCGGGGTGAAAAACCCAAGATCTGTCTATGTGCTTTCTACCGGAGCGACAGATACCAATTTTTCTCAAGTGTACATGAAACACTCTCTGAGATAGACTGCATGCTAGGTCATTAAACAGTCTCAATATATTTAGAGGATTAAAAGTCTCAATATATTTAGAGGATTAAAATCATACGAATTATTTTCTCTAACTACAATAGAATGAATTTGAAAATATTAGCAGAAAGATATTTGGGACTTTCACAAATATGTGAAAATTAAACAACACACTTTCTGAGTAACCAGTGGGTGAGAGGAGAAATAACTAGGAAAATCCGGAAGTGCTTTAAGATGAGAGAAAATGAAGATTCAGCATACCCAAACTTCTGGTAAGCAGCTTAAAGGGACATTTGTAGGTGTAAATGCCTTTATTAAAAAAGAGGAAAGATCTCAGATCAATAACTTCACCTCCCATCTTATGACACCAGAAAAAGAAGAACAAACTAAGTCAAATTAAGCAGAGAATGCCAATAATAAGAGCAGAAGTTAATAAAATAGAGAATAGAAACAAAATAGAGAAAAATCATTGAAATACAAGATGGTTCTTCTCAAATATTAAGAAACTTGATAAACCTTCACCTAGGCTGACCAACAATAAAAGAGAAAAACTTGAATCACTCAAATCAGAAATGAAAGAGGGACAATTACTGCCAAATTTACAAAAATAAAAAGGACTATCATGGAAGACTATTTAAAAACATTGTGCCAATAAAGCAGATGAAATAGAAAAATTCCTAGATAGACACAATCTACTGAAACTGATTCAAGAAGAAATAGAAAATCTGAATAGATATATAACAAGTAAAAGAGAAATTAGTAATTTAAAAAAAACTATCCACAAAAAGAAAAATGCCAGGCCCAGATATCTTTACTGCTGGATTCTACCAAACATATAAAGAACTAATACCAATTCTTTACAAACTCTTCCAAAAAAATAGAAGCAGAGAGAACACTTATCAACTCATCTTATGAGGATAATATTACCCTGATTCCAGAATCAGACAAAGACATTACAAGAAAAGAAAACTATAGGCCAATATCTCTCTTACGGATATAAACACAAATATCCTCAACAAAATACTAGCATACTCAATCCAGCAAGAATGAATTAATAACCAAAAAAGCAACTAATATAATACATTATATCCGTAGAATAAAAGACTAAAGACACAAGATCATCTCAGTAAACACAAAAAGAGTATTTGGCAAAATCTAACACCCTTTCATGATAGAACTCTCAACAGGTAAGCAATAGAAGGAACTTCCTCACCCTAATCTACAAGAAACCTCATGGCCAGCATTATGCTTAATTATAAAAACCGGAATGCTTTCCTCTAAGGTCTGGAACAGGACAAGACTATCAGCTCATGCTACTTCTATTCAACCTTCTCCCAGAGATTCTAGCCAAGGCCATTAGGCAAGAAAAAGAAATAAAAGGAATCCAGATTGGAAAGGAGGAACAATATCTCTATTTGCAAATGATATGCTCTTGTGCATAGAAAATCCCAAGGAATCACTAAAAAATATTAAAACCAATGAACAAGTTCAGCAAGATAGCAGGATACAAAAATCAACTGTATTTCTAGAGTTGCAATGTACAATCCAAAAGTGAAATTAAGAAAACAATCCTATTTAGAATAGTATCAAAAAGAATACAATGTTAGAAATACGTTTTACAGAAGAAACACAAAACTTACATTGAAAAACTACAAAACATGTTTGGAAGAAATTAAATAGGATCTAAGTAAATGAAAAAAAACTCACATTCATGGATCAGAAGACTTAACATTGTTAGGATGAAAATAATTCCTAAATTGACTTAGAGATGACATGTGATCCCTATCAGAACCCCAGGTAAATTTTGGTAGACATTGACAAGCTGATTCTAAAATTCAGATGGAACGGCAAAACACTCCAAAATAGTTTTTAAGAGGAAGAACAAAGTAGAGCTCACACTTCCTGATTTCAAAACTCCCTACACTGCAACTGTACTCAAGATAATGTGATACTAGCATAAGAACAGACAAACAGACCAGTGGAATGGGATGGAGGCAAATCCTCAAGCTTCTGGCTAATTGATTTTTGAGTGGGAACCAAGACCCTTCAGTGGGGGAAAGAAAAGTCTTTTCAAAAAATATTTCTGGGATCTCCAGTGCAGAAGAATGAAGTTAGATCCCGACCCACACAATGCGCAAAACTCAAAAGAGCCAGAAGTCAAAACCATAACACTCTTAGAAGGAAATATGGAGGGATTCTTCATGGTCTCAAATTTGGCCATGGATTCCTAGCTATAACACAAAAAAGCATGAGCAACAGAAGGAACATTAGGAAAATTGAAATTTATCAAAACTTAAAATTTCAGTGGATACCACCAGGAAAGTGAAAAGGCAACCCACAGGATGGGAGAAAATATTTGCAAGTCATATATCTAATAAGGGACTTGCATCTAGAATATTGAAAGAACTCTTAGAACTCACCAATGAAAAGACAAATAACTGATTTTAAAATGTACAAAGGATGCTGTAAATCAATAGTAGGGACACTTTTTCTATAAATGGCCGTATAGTATTTTAGGTCGAGGGCCATTTGGTCTTTGATACTTGGCTTTGCCATTGTAGCATGAGAACAACTACAGAAAATGGGTAACAGAGAAGCATGGCTGTGTTCCAGGAAAATTGTATTCACAAAATCAGGTGGCTGGCCTATAAGCCATGGTTGCCAACCCAGGCTCTAGAGCAACTCTTGAAAAATAAAACAGCAAGGTACCATGAATAAGTCGAGCCTGGAGACAAAGGGCTCTCTGGGCACAGCCGGACTGTGACAGGTGCTTACTGCCTGGCAGAAAGAGAGCAATGAACACATACTATTGAATGAATGAACACAGACATGAACGGGGCAGACGGAGGACACATACTGGGTATGGTTTTCTCTGTACTCACTTCGGCTTGAGATTCCCCTCAAGCCCCCTGACTCCCTGTGTGCCTGGCATCGTAATGGAGAACTTCAGGAGGAAAACAGTTCGGCGAGGGCGGTCCTGGCTCAGGCTGTCAGCCTTGCAGATCGACTGTAGCTGGCTGGAACGCAAGGCTGCTGCCAGGAAGGAACTCTGCTTTCTGTATCCCAGGGATAGGAGTGAGAGATCTTGGAAGCATAATCACTCCCACAAAAGGCAGACTCAGAGAGGCCAGACACAAGAGAGTCAGTATGAGCTGTGAGCCAGAAGGGACGGCAGTCAGCTAGCTGAAGGTAAAGGAAAATGGATTCCGGTGGTTCAATCCAATGATTTCTGATACAGGACACAAAGAGACCCAGGAGGCTGCAAAATCAAACCAGATGATAAATAAGAGAACCTGTTCTCAGGTTGTATCTCCCGAGAGCCATTAACATGTGATGGACGCTGAGTCTACAAGTCAGAGGACAGCAGTTTGTGAGTGGAACATTCAGGCGGAACGAGGGAGGAGGAGATGGAGCAGGTGGGGGGATAGAGTGGGAGATGGGACAGGCAGGAGGGTGGAGGAAGGAGGTGGGACAGGCGGGAGGATGGTGGAGGAGACAGGAGTCAATCCTCTTGGTTCCTGTAGCCGACGGCTCTGAGTTTTATCTAACACTGAGTCTCAAGTAAAGATCATCGAAGCGATCTTTTTTCCAATGATAATGACTTATTCTAGGCACATGGAGATCAACACATAGATTTGTACAGGCTGCCTGCTTGTCCCTTGACTCACTGGAGGACAGGTTACGAGGTGTGTGTACCATTGCCAACTACCAGCAGGAACAGCAAAAGAGACTTGGCGTGTCCAGGTGGGTCTGTAACCCTGGTGACGACTGCCAGCAGATTTGGGTTCTCAGAAGCTCCTCATTCTTGTGATGGAAGCTGAGACAATCTGTGAATTGTGAGAGGTCCTCTCAAAGGTTCCAGCAAACAAGTAGGATGGAGGGCCTACCGGGTATGAGGCACTTGGGTTCTGAGATGTGAATCAGTTGGGAGTCTATGCTTGGGAGCCCCAGGCCAGTAAGGGAGAGTTCCACCCCACTCCATTCCATTCCCTTCCATATTCCATTACTTTCCATATTCCATGCTCCCTTCCACATTCCATTCCATATCCCCTTGCATTCCATTCCCATCCCAGCATTTAACTGACCCTGAAGGATGGGGCTTTGGGGAGGGACTTTGAGGAGACCCCTTAGTCATGAGGCCAAGGTTTCAGGTGGGTCCCTCTCTGACATCCATTTCCTGTGGCTGTCAGGGGACAGTCACCTCAGATTCATAGGATAACTGGGTTGCTTGATGACGAGACTTAGTCCAAACCAGCCCTTGTCCTGAGCGAATTTTCTCCCCTTGAGAGTGTGACTCTGCCATAGCTTACCCCAGGGTAGCTGAGACGTGGCCACACTCTACTGACTGACCACTGCACACCACTGATGTGTAAGTGATACGTCCAGATGGGCCCTTATCCTGTCTCACTTCCTGATAAAGTCGAGGTGGATACGTACTTGGCAACGAGTCCAGAATCTTCAACTCCAACCCGGCTGTCCTGCTCACTTTCCAGCAGGAGTGTCAGTCACCTCCCTGCTCTGGCCTCCTCAACTGTGTCAGCTGAAAATGGGTGGTCAGTAAGGTCCTTCCCAGAGGAACTGTCTATGATTTCACACAATCAATAAAATGTCCTCTTTCTGGGGCCCAGGGAGAGTCCCTAATTATTTCCAAGGTGACTGGGCAATGTTTAACATGGGCTGGGGGCTGTGGTGACCATCCTGGCCACACAGTAAAGATGGCAGGATGCCCCGGGGAATTCTTTTGACTGGCCAAGTGACCGTGTCTCAGACCCTGGGGTTGGCACCTCCAATTCCAATGTGCATGAGCAACAGAGGGATTTTGTTAAAATGCAGACTCTGATTCAATAGGTCTGAACTTCTAAATTTCTAACGAGCTCCCAGGCAGTACAGATGTGGGCCACACTTTGAGTAGCAAAGGGCTGGAGGGTTTTGATGAGGAGGCATGCGACCAGTATTAGGAGGCTTGATGCCCATCTGAGAGAATACAGTACGGTCCCTACATACGAACCTTCAAGTTACGAACTTTAAAAATGCAAATTGCATTTACACATTATTTCTCTCCAATAGGTGTCAGTAAACCTGTTAAGTACACACACGACTATATAGCCAATTGTGTGAGTTGGGTTTCTAGGCTAACTTTGTTGGACTTAAAACAAATTGGACTTAGAAAAATGCTCTTGGATCAGAACTCATCTGTATATTGGGAACTTCCTGTACCACATTTCAGCAAGAGTGTGCTCTCCGGGGGTCGGCCTCAAGGCCTTGTGAGGGCTTGCTCACTGACTGAGGGACTTTGCTCTCGTGCTAAAGGTTGGAAGGAAACACTTCTCTTTTCTTTTCAGCCATCAGGGCAATATAGTCCGGGTGGTGTCCCTTACTGGACTCTGCCATTTTAGCATGAGAACAACCACAGCAAACATGAAACAGAGAAGCATAGCTATGTTCTAGGAAATGCTGTTTACAAAACCAGGCTGCTGGCCTGAGAACCAGAGTTGGCCAACCCAGGCCCCAGTGCAACTTTAAAAACTAAAACAACAAGGCACAGCTAGGAAGTTGCCTCTGCAGATGAAATGGAATCTGTGGGCCCACCCAGACGGGCACAGTGCTTATTGCCAGGCGGAAAGACTGCAATTAACAGCCACAAAGAAATGAACAAACAAATGGGCAAAATAAGCTTCATACCCCGCAACGGAGACTTCCTCCTCCCCGCAATGGAGACTTCCTGGATCTCTTGGGCCAGGCTCAATGGAATAACTACAACAAGATAAGTCTTAGAGCTCAGAGCTCTCTGAAGCCAACCTCCCCATGGTTGGGACCAGTCTATGCGCTCCCATAAAGTGCTTAGATCCCCATGTGGGAAGGAGGAGGCCTTCGCCTGGAGCTTCTTTCATGCAGGAGGCTTTCCATGTCATCACACCCTTTGACCCGTACGGGAACACTGACCACATGCGCTATCCTCGGCGGGAAAAGAAACGCGTAGGGCTTTCAGCAGAATATTTTCACAAACTCCTCATCTCAGTCTTACAGATCTACATATACACTCCAGGTAGGCACGCTGTCCTTTACAGAGAGGACAGGGAGCACAGGGGCCTGGGGGAAATGGGAGTGGGGCTGGGGTGGGACACTGGGGACAACGCATTCCTTTCCTGAAAGTTGAGAAAGCAAAATGAGTCCTGGGCCACGCCCACCCCAGCTCGCTCTCCCGGGAATATCAAGTTCCCACTGATTGTGCTCGGAGGCGTGACATGCATGGCTAAAACGGAAGCGTGCCTGTCAGTCTGAGCCCCGGCTGCCGTGATATGCTCCTTCCTGAATACAGTGTACGTTCCTTGGAAGCAATGACAGTTGCATCCTAAATATTTCAGCTGCCAGTGTTCGGGACTTGTTCCTTTGACCTGGCTCCAAACCAGTCAATAAGCGATAACAATGGCTTGGTCTTCAGCGTGTGAGGCGGGCTGACAACCCACACGATGAAAATTCATAAGATGGGTCTCTATCAGAATAACACTTCGCCCACAAAGGAAAGGCATCCATCAGCCCGGCACGTACAACAGCCGCTTACAATGGAGGCTCGCCTTCCAGCCCTGGCGGCCCGAGCTGGGCTCAGGGTTGAATGATGAGGCAATTATGCCTCTTCCATGAGGTCAGTGGAGAATCCATCTGCAAGGGAACAGTCCATGTTGGATCAAAGATCATTAGAGCTGGAAGGAATAACAGAGTCTTCTGGCTCGAAGCTGTCATTGCATAGATAAGGAGACTGAGTCGGGTTAGAGAGCTGAGCTGGCTTGCCCAAACTTGCAGTAACTTAAAGCGTTCACAGGGTCGGGTGCAGGGGCACATGCCTGTCACCCCAGGACTTTGGGAGGCCGAGGTGGTAGGATCGCTTGAGGCCAGAAGTTTGAGACCAGCTTGGGCAACATTGAGAGACCTCATCTCTACAAAAACGTAAAAAAATTAGCTGGGTATAGTGGCACATGCCTATAGACCCAGCTACTTGGGAGGCTGGGGCAGGAGGCTGGCTTGAGTCTAGGAGTTTGAGGTTACAGTGAGCCGAGATTGCACCACTACTCTCCAGCTTGGGCAACAGAGCCAGACTCTGTCTCTAAAAATAAAATAAAAATAAAAAAAGGACTCAGATCTCCTGGCCAGAAGATCCGTGTGGTTCAAGAATGCACCTGACCCTGGGGCCTCCCAGTTAGTGGGCATCGCCTTTCCTGCCATGGACTTTTGTGTCTTTGACCCCAATTCAGTGGAAACGAACCAATCAATTAAAGGAAAGACATAGAGTCTCTGCCACTTGACATTCGTTAATAACACAAAGTATGTATTGAGCCTACTATGTGACAGGTACTCAAATGAGCAAATCCTAGAAGAATCGTTCTCTCTCCCGCGTGGAACTTCAAAACTCACTTCTCCAAGACAGACTCTTAGGAGCCTTCAGCACCACTGGGGCCCACCCTGTGGAGTCCCCTTCACAAGCAGGGGCTCCACACTTCTGTCAGAGGAGGACCTGTCAGAAGTCACCGACTAGAGGAGGCCTGGGGACAGTACAACATCAAAAAGCTGCCGAGTGCCCAGGTGCCATGTGGTGGTCTCGGCCAGTCTCTCCCTAGTTCTGGCGGCAACATAGCTGAACATTGGCCCCTCCGCAATCTTTTTTTTGAAAGCATAAGAATGCAGAGTTTGGGAACGTTCCACCGAGTCAATCCGAGCTCTCAAGGGTGATGAAAGCGGGAGCTCAGGTGTGAATACAGGCGAATGAAACTTCAGGGGCAGCCAAGGCAACCAGTTACTCTGCCAGCACGATGGAGGCACCACTGGACACGTTGGCTGGGCGTGCCTGGGCCCCTCTGGCCCTTGAAGAGGCAAAGGTGGGGCCTCTCTGGCCATTCAGATGCTCTCCCCTTACTTGTTTGCCAGCAAGTTTCTACCTTTGTCCTTGGGACTATTATTCAGTGTAAGATGCACCCTCATAATGCTAAGATTTGGCTTGGAATGGAATTTTGGTCCAAAAGAACCATAGGAGGAAACCAAGAATGCACACGCGCATAGCCCACGACCTTCCCCTGGTAAAGCCAGACAGATGGAGATACAGCCGTCAACAGCCACCAGGAGGACCTGGCTCCTAGAAGCCTAAAGCTGCTCATGGATACATGTCAGCCAACTGCCTGTACTCTCCCGTGGTGTGAGGCCCTGGGGACGGGCGGGTGCAGCAGAAGCTCTCTGCCATCTTCCCACCCCAGTTTCCTCCACCTGCTTCGTGGGGACTGGTTCGTGACATCAGCTGAGAGAGCAGCACCAGTAATCACCACCAGACTCGCCCCATCATTTTCACCAGCCCCTTTATGTGAATCTGATTCAACGAAAGCGATTGGCAGAGGCCTGACAGGTACTGAGTGTTTACCTCCACTGGGTATCACAGGGTCTTGGAGGAAAGCCCCTTCTGGCAGAGGACAGCTTTTGCCATCATGTGTGCCCGTCACGTCCAGCTCCAAACGGCCAAGCCCTGTCTGCGCCTGCAACTCAACGTCCCCCCGCACGTGTGACTCCGCGATGCCTTGGAATTCTTCAAGCCGCCTGATGAGCTCCGGAGGCAAATGGCTTAGTCATTTCAGGTTTTAGGAAACATCTGTGCGCTGTGATCACAGACCAGCCAGAGGAGGAGACGGCTCTGGAGTCCTTCTCCAACCATTTAGGAAGCACAGACCACAAGCAGGCCTGCGGGACACAGAGCTCAGCGGGGTGAGAGGGGGCCAGGTGTGTGGAAAGGTCAAGCCTGTAGCCAGTCCCGGGACTGACACAAGGTGTGCCCTGTAAGGGGATCACACAACATTGATGTTTTCTCGGCTGACATTTGATGCCACCCTGATGATGGCTGACTAGGAGGTGTTAGCAACTCAACCTATCTTAGTTCTTCCGGGCTCTTGGAGAACCTGAGTGGGCACAGAGACTCTCCAACTTCCAGCTTCTCTCCAGCTCCCAGCTTCTCCCCAGCTCCAGCTTTTCTTCCCTTTATGTTTCTCCTTCCCTCCTTGCTTTCTCCTCCCTTTGTCCCTCTCTCTCACCTACGCTGAGGATGACTATTTTGAGAGGCTCACAGTCCTACAGGGAACCTGCTGACTTGAACATGGGTAGTGGGAGAGAGGAGGAAGGAGCAGCCCGGCCTCCAGAAGCCGCCTGGCTCATGGCCCTGCATGCTGGACACGAACACCACCGAGCATGCTCAGACAACGTGAGATCACAACAGCAGGTGGCGAGGCTGGGCCGCCTCCAACTAGACACCCACGAAACACCAAACACCTGCCTCTCCCAACCCACGTGAGTCACTCCTGCTTCTTCACCCAGCGCAGCTCAACCCTCCTCCTAGTCGCCCTTGTAACGAGATCTGTTGCAATGCCCAATCGTGCAATCATCCCCACCTTTAGACAGCGTCCACATCAAAGCAAAGCCCTGCATCCCTGGGCCGTCCCCTAAATGATCCTACCAAAGCCCAGATCCCATAACAGGTTCTTTCTATCACCCTCTTTGCCAAGATAACCCACGTGTTGGCTCTTCCATGCCACGGCAGTAATAGACCCAGTTTGCGTGACGACAGGTGTGTTCCTGGTGGCCTCTGGAAGAAGGACGTTGACAAGTGGAAAAGCAAATCACACGCCAACAGGAATGTGTGTTCTGGAAAGCCTCTGCATCTGTCATCTTATTCAAGCTCCACAATAACACCAGTGAGGAGCACAGGCAGGTCTTGTCATGCCCATTTTCCAGGTTAGGAGACAGAGGCTCAGTGTAGTTAAGGGAGTCATGTAAGTCTAAACAGCTAACAAGTATTATCATCAGAGTTTGAGCCAAATCATCCATTCAGCGCCTTTTCCCACAGGCGTGTCACAGAAGAAAGAGGTCCTTAACCCCTTGTTAGTGAGTGTGTCCCTGACTGGAAGCTGCAGGGAGAAGGGAACGAGTCAGGGCATGGAAAGAGCCTGAATATCTTTCAGAAACATCAATGGCAGTCAAGTATTTTTGAGGAAACAAGTTGGTTTAATTTTTTTTTTGAGTTGGAGTCTCACTCTGTCGCCCAGACTGGAGTGCAGTGGCACGCTCCCAGCCACTGCAGCCTCCACCTGCTGGGCTCCGGTGATCCTTCCGCCTCAGCCTTCCAAGGAGCCGGAACTACAGGCGCGTGCTACCACACCTGGCTAGTTTTTGATTTACTGTAGAGACGAGGTCTTGCCAAGTTGCCCGGGCAGGTCTTGAACCAGCAGTCTCAGGCAATCCAATCGCCTCGGCCTCCCAAAGTGCTGGGATTACAGGCTGAGCCACTGAGCCCGGCTGTCCCCACCTTTCTAAAAAAAAAAAAAGAATATGTAGTATGTATATATTTGGGTATAAAAAAA
>CAUYQG010243649.1:786-31224 GCA_963574415.1 Tarsius wallacei
AAAAATATCCTGTTTTATTATATTAATCAAAAGTACCATTTTTATTATACGTTTTCCCACATTTATTGGCACTTTGTATTTTATCAGACTGACTCAGCTTTATAACCTGGGATCCGTGTATTAAGCCTGTAAAAGTGTTTCTCGTTTCATGAATTTCGCAGCAACCTGGATGAAACTAGAGTCTATAATACTGAGTGACCTCTCACAGAAACAACTGAGTATCACATGTTCTCACTCATATAGTAGACCTTGATCATCCAACGTATTACCACAAGAAAATGACTGACAGTGGTGGGAAACTATGGGGGGGATAGGGTGATGGGATTAATGGTAGTAAATATCTGTCTGGGAACGGGGAGACACTTTCTATCAACAAGGGTGCCTGACCAAGGCATATTTGTACACCTAACCCTTAACTGTACCCCACAATATCATAATAAAAAATATTGAATTAAAAAAATATACATATATACATATCTTTTCTACAACTTGCCTGGCTCCTGATCACCTTCATTCCAGTTTGTTCTGTGCATTCAGGACCTCATAGGAGGTATTTTTCTAATTGTGAATCAGCTCTGTTGCTGAAAAGCAGCAGCTGTATCTTTATTCATTGTTTCTTAATATGTCTAATGTGACTTCAACTTTTAGTGTTAAGTCAATTTCTTTACTAAATCTTTTATGTATGTGAGGTTGGCTGCTTGGCCCTCCACAATTTGGATCGTTTATGTCCTGTTTTGTGTTTTTCTCAAGTTGGCCTTCTTAAAGAGGATGTCCAAATTTAAGAATACTGTTGAGCCGGGCTTGGTGGCTCTGCCTGTAATCCCACGCTTTGGGAGGCTGAGGTGAATGGATTGCCTGAGCCCGCGGGTTCGAGACCCGCCTGGACAACTTGGTGAGACCTCATCTCTACAATAAATCAAAAAAATCAGCTGGGCGTGGTAGCGCATGCCTGTAATTTCGGCTCCTCGGAAGGCTGAGGCGGAAGGATTGCTGGAGCCCAGCAGGTCGAGGCTGCAGTGGCCGCAAGCGGTCACTGCACTCCAGTCTGGGTGACAGAGTGAGACTCCAACTCAAAAAATGAAAAAAGACTGTTGAACAGCTCACAAAAACAATAGAAGGATTTGGCAGGGCCTTTCATCTGATACCTTCGGTTATTCTAGCAGTCATTATACTGCCTTCAATTCATTCATCTAGTGGTGAGAGCTAGGGAATTCAAATTCAAACTCAGTCCATGTTAACAAAACCCCACAACATAGGATCTGTGTGAACTTGGCAGTACTTAGGAATGAAGAGTATTTTTATTGATTTAGTCCAACTTTATAATAGGTTTTTTAGCAAGGTAATATTCTTAATTCTAATTGGAGAGTGTAAATGTCATTTGCTACAGCAGTTTGCTGTAGATGATGGCAATGGTAATATCATGAAGAGTTCACCAAGAAACAGACTCCGAGTCAAAAATCTGCTAACAGAAGATTTACTGGGTAGTGCCTTTAAAAATAATACATTGAAGGAAGTGAAGGAAGCTGGACTGGGCTGAAGAAGAAGTTGGACTTTGATATTGTTTCAGTAGAGGCCTCAGACAACTGGAAGACCATTTCTAGAACTAAGATGCCTTTTCAGAGGTGTCCTGATCCAAGATGCAAGGGAAGTCTTTATAACCTGACACTCAATAGTCATGAGATGTGTGATGACCTCAGGGAGGAATGTTTACCTTGGAAGGTGAAGCTTTTCATCAGAAGGCAACTTCCAGAGAAGGGGACACTCCAGACAGCTGGAAAAATCAGGGCTGTGGTCCTGAAAGATATTATTACATTTGTAATTGACACACCAGATAACTCATTATCTAAACGGTAATAATACTATACATTAAAAAAATTACAAGGTCAAAATGCACTATAAAAGTAACCTTTTATTAATTTATTCAAATTACTCCATGACATGTATAATAATGCATCCTATCTTTCATTTGTAAACAAAACCTTTTCTTAAAAATAAAGCTCCCAAAATCAAATTTATTTTTCCTATATTTTGCATTATTTTAAAGGGACACGCTATCCTGGATTGAATTTGTGTGTTTGATGGAGGTAGGAGAGAACATATAAGGAAGAATTGTATTGCCCTCTAACTAGATAAATAAATAAATATGCTCAGTTACTTGGCAACCTTTTTTTGACAACCTTTTTAATAAAAATTTATGCTTAAAATATGTTTGAAAATCTGCTGCACTTTTAAAAATAACTATTATGTCTACAAATCTCAGAAATAGAGCTCTGTGAGCTAAATTTAAAAAATAATAGATGAACATTCTAAATCCTACTCTTTACTTAGCTCTGACACATCATTCAAGTCTCAGCCAAATATCAATTCTTCAAGAATCATCCTTAACAAAACACCAACTAGAACCCCTTGCTACCACCTCTACACATTCTTGCTCATGAAGCATCATGAAAACTTTTATTCTACTGATGGGATGCAGAAAATTCTACCCCAAAATATGGCACTGTGACACAGTGAGTATTTTCAACTGAGGAAAATTGAGCAAACTACAGCAGTAGGAAGTTTTCTTTAACCTTCTCCTATCACTTTAACATTCCTCAAGCTAAATTTTCCGTTATACTCCATAACCCCAAACCTGTTCTTCCCATACACCTTCATCTCTATAAATGACAATTCCATTTTTTCCAAGGGATCAGGATAAAACTCAAGGCATTGTCCTCAACTCCTGGTTCTCTCTCTGTTTTTTCTACATATTGTACATCTATTCCATTAGCAGGTAACTTCACCTGCTGTAACTTCATCTATATATATTCTATATATGGAAATATATAGAAATATACTTCACCTGGCCTTTACTCCTGTTTATTTTTATCCAAAGCAATGATAACTACTACCTGGGCTATTATATGCCTTACCATGGTTTCTTTACTTCTAGAAGATCCTGCTTCCCTACCAAATGTACTCAATCTAAGGGTCAAAATAATATATCTAAAATAAAAGCCAGATTATGTCACTTCTCTGTTCAAAATTTTCAGTGTATCCCCACTTTTAATTACAGCAAATACTTCATTTATTCCAGGAATCTGTTTAAATGTCACATTCTCCTTGAGACCTTCCTCTATTAGCATATGTAACATAACAACCCTGTTCCAAATGGCACCTATTCTCTCTTCTGTGCCTTATTTCTCTCCATAGCACGGATCAACATCTCATATGCTATCTGTTTATTGTTTACTTGTTTATTGTTTGTCTCCATCTCTAGATTGCAATATTCATAAGAGCAGACATTTTGTCTTTTTGTTTTCTTCTATCTCCCATGCCTAAAAATCACCTGACGTATACTAAGTATTCAGTATATATTTAAGTAATGTATGAGTAAATATCTAGATTGATAAATATATGTATAGATAAATTACTCATCCAAAAAAACGATTGAATGACGACTATGGGCTAATAGCTTGATATAAAATAGATGAAATAGAAAAATATCATTCTCTTAACAGAGTCTATAATCCAGTAGGGGAGGATAGATGGTAAATAATCAAGTAAATGAATAAAGAAGGTTATCTATAGGTAGTAATAAGCACTATCTATGTTAAGTGAATAAACAGCATGTCTTTTTTGTTCCAAACATGCCAAGCTCTCTGAGGAGTTTATCTTAGTAAAGAGTCTTATTCATGGGGGATTTTATTGTCTCAATTATTGTTGCCTGGCTAGTACTAGGAAAGTGAATAAATATAGTGATAAAATACAGATTAACTGGAGCAGAGGTGTTGGCTAATTTGGAGAGGTGCATTCATTAACTTTCCTTTTCTGTAGTAGGGTATCTAAGCTCAGATTGGAAGGACTCCAGGAAGAGCATTCCCTAACAAGAAAAAGGTAAAGAGAAGTAGAACGATGTCAAGGAAGGAGAGAGCCGATGGACAAGATGTCCAACACATTTGCATGTGATACAGGGGATGTCATCCTGAAAGGAATCAAAGAACAGGGATTGTGGAGAGAGGAGGAGGAGTGTTGAGCTGTAATAGCAATATTTGCTTCTTCACCCTAACTGCAGTTCTTCATAAATAATGCCAATTAACGCAGAAACATAGCATTTTATTTGTTCATTTATCTTGTTGTCTCAATTGACCACAAACCTATGGTAACAAAGCCATTTCTTATTCTATGGAAATGTTGTCCCCAAAATATGATATTTTAACATGCAGCACTAAAGAAGCAAAAGTAGCTTTTGACCCAGAAGAATTTCAAACTTAGTCCCAAACTATTGTTTGTTCTCTGTTTCACTCAAAAGGTAATATCTGCCTCCTGGGTCCATTCATGCCTCACCCAAAATTATTTTCTTCTATTCTTCACTCCTCTTCCCCTTTAAACAAAAGTATATAAGCATCTATACCCCATTGAGTTATTGGGCATTATCCTGTAATTCTCCAGTGTTGTGCTTGTTAAATTGAATGTGTATGCCTTTTTCTCCTATTAATCAATTCATTTTTTGTAAACCTTCAGAGGGTGAGGGAAACTCTTTTCCTCTTAGCCCTCACAGATTTAACACAGTGGAGGGTAAACCAAATTCACTCTGCTCTTCTGGGAGTCACAGTCAAGGGAAACCAGGACCTGCCAAGCCAGGAAAGGATAAGAAAGACTTACACTCAGAGTTCCAGTTGGCATCTGTCTGTGGAATGTGGTCAAACAGACAGTAAAAATCATTGCTTGTCTCTTTTTTCTTTCCAAATTTAAGATGAATGAGAGAAAGGCATTTGTATGACTCATCTTAGATGGAAACCCGGGTGTATTTTTTGTACAAATATTCATATTGTGTGGTCATTTTCCCTCTTAGATATAGTCTTCATTTTTTTTCCCTTTGTCTTTGACTTCCTGCGTGTTGTTATAAAGAGGGGTACCATGGGCAGAAAAGGGACCTAAAGCCCCTATATGCCTGTTGTTTGCAACCTCCTGCCAGTTAATGAATTTTACAGCACTCATCAAAGCATCACTATTTAAATCAGTGGCCCCAACCTTTTTTGTCATCAGGGACTAGTTTTGTGGAAGACAATTTTTCCATGAACAGGAGGTGGGGGAGTTTGAGGAGGATGGTTTGGGGAGGATTCAAGTGCATAACATTTATTGTGCACTTTATTTATATTATTATTACATTGTAATATAGAATAAAATAATTATGTAACTCACAATTTGAATTATGCAACTTATGGTTTTTTTAAAAAGAATTGTAGACAAGAGGTGGTAAATAAAATAATGGGTGGGCCACATGCAGACTAAAATAAGTGTTAGATAAAGCCTGCCACCAGATGCAGCTGTCCAATTGAAGTACATCACTTACTTGCCACACACTGATAGCGTTTTGATGAGTCTGCCAGCAGTTGATTTATTATGGTCTCTGTGCAGTCAAATCTCACTGTTCATGTTCATCTGTATTTGCAGTCACTTCCTAGTGCTAACTAGCTTTATCGCCTCAGCTCCACCTCAGATCATCAAGCATTAGATTCTCATAAGGAGTTTGCAACCTAGATCACTCGCATGCACAGTTCACAATAGGTCCATGCTCCTATAAGAATTGAATGCCAGCCGGGCTCGGTGGCTCAGCCTGTAATCCCGCGCCTTGGGAGGCTGAGGTGAGTGGATTGCCTGAGCCCGCAGGTTTGAGACCCGCCTGGGCAGGCGAAACCTCATCTCTACAATAAATAAAAAAAATTAGCCGGGCGTGGTAGTGCACGCCTGTAGTTCCAGCTACTTGGAAGGCTGCGGTGGCCTGAAACGTGCCATGCACTCCAGTCTGGGCGACAGAGTGAGACTCCAACTCAAAAAAAAAAAAAAAAAGAATTGAATGCCACTGCTGATCTGACAAAAGATGGAGCTTAGGCAGTAATGCAAGCAATGAGGAATGGCTATAAATACAGAAAAACTTTGCTGGCTCACCCATCACTCATCTCCTGCTGTGTGGTCTGGTTCCTACCAGGACACGGACTGGTATCTGGGGCTTGAGGACTCCTGGTTTAGATAGCCTGTGCTCTGGGTCCTCAAAAAAAAAAAAAAACCTGGATGATGTTCCACTCTCGTCTTACTTTATGTCCTTGAGAGCCTGACTTGTGATCAATTGGAAGCGGTTTTTCTTGTTCTCCACTGTTCAGGATGCATAATTATCAGGTCATGTTCAGTGCCTAGTCTTGAAGAACTGGGACCCTAAAACACGTAAAGTATTAAACAGCTTGCTTTTTGTTTCCAACATGTCAAGCTCTCAGACATGTTTATCTTAGTGAAGAGTATTATTCATAAGGGAATTTTGTTGTCTCAATCATTGTTGCTTTGTTAGTTCTGGGAAAGACCAATCCCAGTAGTGCCTACCCAGTGTCACAGATAGGCAGGTCTGTGATCAGAGACACCCCCATGTGTACACATGTCCACACGCCTGTGATTCACATAAACATCATCCTTAACTGTACATGGCAATAAAACAGGCCCAATTTCCCTATAAAACTAATGATTAGAGTTTCCTTTTGAATAGGCATAGTAATTGACCTTCCTGGACTTAAAGCTTGAAACTTATATTTGTTTTATCTGAGCTCTTTTCTCAGGAAACCAGCCTTTAGGCATGCAATATAAAGAAACTGAAACTCACAAGATCACCACAACCAGACAGTGAGATGCCAGACTCTCTTCCTTACCAACTCCTCTTCCTTATCCCTCCTCAATTTCTATTTATCAACCCCATTTCTTTACCCCTCCCCATTATAGTTTACTAACTCCTCATCCTAACTCATCTCTAATTCCTGCTTTATATACTCCTGCTTCACTATATAAGCACCTGACTTCAGTAGGTCTTAGAGTAGATTTGAAAACGAATGTGCTGTTCTTGGTTGATATCACCCAAATAGAAAGCTTTCCTCACTGGAAATAATCCTCTCAGAAATTGGCTTTCTGTGTGACAAGCAACAAGTTGTCAGCCATACCCCAAGCATTATGGAAACAGTAACAAAAATATTTTGCTAAGCTAGCTTATCTCTGGGAGTAAATTTGTAGGGATCTTAGAAGTTTCCTCTTCTTTGCCCTCTCCAGAAACACCTCTTATTTATATGGTAAAAATTTATTCTAAACTGGGAAAATTATGTCCTGGTCCTTTCACGAAGAGGTGTATTGGACTAAGTCATTATTTTATTAAATACACCATTAAAAATTCTAATGATCAATGTCTACATGATAAATCTTCTGATTTAAAAAGATTTTTATTTTCAAAAAAGAGTTTGGATCACTCTCACTCTAAGCAATTGTGCTAGTTATATTTATGAGAGAATCAAATTACAAGGAAGACACAAAATAATGTCATGGCTAACCTAAGAAATTTTCTTGGCAACATATAAAGCAAAAGTCTGATCTACAACAAAAGTTAAAATTCCTTATACTCATACTGCCTACTTTGGCATTTCTGTGATTTACAAAAAAGGCACTGCAGCCTGTGGGGTGCTTAGGATTTCAGGATTTCATTGCTGTGGTCTGGGTTTGATTCCTGATCAGAAACAAGTCTCAAAGAATTGCTAATCCTTTGATTAAAAAAAAAAAATTATAAGAATCTACTCTTTTTTTTTAGTGGCAAATGTTTTCATTTGCAAAATAAAAATAAAATAATAAACACCACTTAAACAAGAAACTAAATCATTAACTTTGAAAAGAGTTAATAAATTCAACCATATTAAGAACTTTTATCTGTTAAAGATGTCATAATTAAAGTCAAAAAGTAGATCACAAAAGACAAAACAATATTTGCTACATATAAAACTTGTGTGCTTAACCAGAATTGAGAATCCTATAAAAAATAAATACAAGAAAAAGATAAATAAACCCAATACAGTACTTCTCAGATCTTAATAGACATACTAATTACCTGGGAATCTTGGGTTTTTTTTTTATTTTAAATTTTTTTAGCAACTTAATCTTTCCCTTATTTAATAGTAAGTTAAATACACATTAGCAAATGGCCTTTAAAATGAAAGATACTAGAAAATAAAGTGAATTATTGTTTGAAGGTATTATTTTAAATTTTCTTTTTCTCAAGACCCTCTGAAAATTACGGTAGGCTTTATTGAAAAGGTAATATAAGCCAGGCTCGGTGGCTCAGCCTGTAATCCCACGCCTTTGGGAGGCTGAGGTGAGTGGATTGCCTGAGCCCGTGGGTTTGAGACCTGCCCGGGCAACTTGGCGAGACCTCATCTCTACAATATATCAAAAAAGTAGCCGGGAGTGGTAGTGCGCGCCTGTAGTTCCGGCTACTTGGAAGGCTGAGGCAGAAGGATCGCCGGAGCCCAGTGGGTTGAGGCTGCTGTGGCCGGGAGCGGCCACTGCACTCCAGTCTGGGTGACGGAGTGAGACTTCCAACTCAAAAAAAAAAAAAGAAAAGGTAATATAGACATATGATTTTTTTTAAAAGCAAATGTTTAAAAAGAGTATGAAGAAAAGACCTTCAACCACTCTGCAGTCCCACTTACACAGTCCACCCTCATACCTGATAAAATTTTCTTGTGTATGTCTCCAAAATATTTCATGCCTACATAAGGATCTGTATCTGTATGAGTCTATGATGAACTATAGAAGTTCCTGATCTACACAATAAAATTTGGCTGGAGTTTTAAAGACCTTATAGCTTCAAATTTTGCATCAAGCATTTTTGATGTGTAGAGGGTCTTCTAAGGTCATTGTGATGAACAAATTAATCTTCAAGGATGAACTGGTAGATTTTTGATGGACAGCAGTCATTGCGGTCTGTTCCCAGAGAGCTTCTTTCCCCTTCAAGGGGAAAAGGTAGGTGATGTCTCCATTCTGCTCCCTCTCTGAGAGCAAGAACCTTTCTGTTGACAGTGTGAAACTGCTGCCCCATGGTTCATTCATTTTATTTTATTTTGTGTTATTTTTTCAAATAAAAATGTGGGGTACAATTCAGTGTTAGGTATACAAATGTTGGATTATGCAGGTACCCTTGTTGATGAGGTATTCCCTCAACTGCCAATCCCACCTCCCCTCCCCTCACAGTTTCCCACTGCTGCCAATCCCTTTCTTATAGCATTATAATCTTCAAGGTCCACTTATGAGTGAGAATATATGGTACACTGTTCTTTGCTTCTGTGATAGATCACTGAGTATGATCGACTCCAGATCTGTCCAAGTTGCTGCAAAGTCCATATGTTTGTCCTTCTTTATGGCTGTCTAATATTCCATTATGTATATGTACCACATTTTTAAAAATCCAGTCCAGCTTCGATGGGCAACATGGTTGGTTCCATGTTTTTGCTACTGTGAA
This sequence comes from Tarsius wallacei, assembly GCA_963574415.1. Taxonomy (NCBI): domain Eukaryota; kingdom Metazoa; phylum Chordata; class Mammalia; order Primates; family Tarsiidae; genus Tarsius; species Tarsius wallacei. Next base: position 10,088 of record CAUYQG010243649.1, read on the forward strand.
TAGAGCTGCAACAAGCATACGTGTGCAGGTGTCTTTTTTGTAGAATGATTTGAGTTCCTCCAGGTATATTTCCAATAGCGGGATTTCTGGGTCATATGGAAGGTCAATTTCTAGTTCTTTCAGAAATTGCCACACTGTCTTCCAAAGAGGTTGCACTAGTTTTATTCCCACCAGAAGCGTAAAAGCATTCCTTTTTCTCTGCATCCTCATCAGCATTTGTTGTTGTTTGTTTTACTAGTGATGGCCATTCTTACTGGGGTTAGGTGGTATCTCAATGTGGTCTTGATTTGCATTTCTCTTATGATGAGTGAGATTGAGCACTTTTTCATGTGTCTGTTGGCTGCCCATATATCTTCTTTTGAGAAGTGTCTATTCATGTCTTTTGCCCACTTTTTAAAGGGGCTGTTTTTTTTTTTCCTTTCGGCGCGTTTGAATTCCTTGTGTATCCTAGATGTTAGGCCTTTGTCAGATATGCAGCTGGCAAATATTTTTTCCCATTCTATAGGCAGTCTTCCTGCTCTCTTGATGGTTTCTTTTGCTTTGCAGAAGCTAGTTAGTTTGATGAGATTCCACTTGCCTATCTTATTTCCTAAGGTATGAGCATTTAGGGTTCTGAATAGGAATAGTTGCCAGTTCCAATTTCCATAAGGGTGTCTCCTGTGCTTTCTAAGATTCTTATAGTTTGAGATTTTACGTTTAGGTCTTTGATCCATTTAGAGTTAATTTTTGTATATGGTGATAGGTAGGGGTCCTGTTTCAGTCTTCTGCATGAGTTCAGCCAGTTTTCCCAGCACCATCTACTGAATAGGTTCTCCTTTCCCCAGTAGTAGTTGTTGGAGGTTTTGTCAAAGATGGAAATCGTCCATTTCTCTAAGGACTCCTAGTTAATTTTTTATTGGAGAATGATACTTAAAAGCCAGGATCTGGGAGTAGTTATGGTCATTGCTGTTAATGTGACATTGCCGCTAGGTCATCCTTAACAGACAGAACTTAGAATGTTTATTTGTGTGCATCTTTATGTCTGCGTATGTCTTTCTATCTATATATCATCTATGTAGCTATATTAAAAAATTAATATGTATAGTTCCAATTCCAATCCAATAAAACAAAGTTGATTTTTGTCTTTTTCCATATTAGCACACATTCTCTAATAGTTAAGAACTGCCCTCCCATCATCCTCAATATATTAATTCATTTGATCAAAACTAAAATGCCAGAAAATGGTTTCAGGATTGCTAACCTTATCATGACAAAAAGAAAATCTACTAATTGTGTTCATTATTTGTTTACAGTTACCGTGTGTGTGTGAAGGGCTGGTGTAGTGTATATAGCTACATATAGTGAAATGCACAAATCTTAAATATAACATTCAGTGAGTTTTAGCAAATACATATTCCCATAATATATACTGTCAAGATAAAGAATACTCACAACTGGGTCAAGTTCCCTTTCCCACCCTACACAAAGCACTAATGTTCTGTTTATTTAACCATTAGATTTCCACGTTATGTACTTCATATAAGTGGAATCAAATGTTGGCTCATTTTCATTCAGCATAATGTTTTTGAGATTCAGTCATGCTGATGCATGTATCAGTAGTTTGTTCCCTTCTATTATACATAGAGTTCATTGTATAAATATATCATAATTTGTTTATCCTTTCTGCTGTTGATATTTATATTTTACCGCTTTGGACTGGTTTGAAAAATGATGCTGTGAATACTTATAGACAAGTATTTCTATGGACATATTTTAATTTTTCTTGAGTAAATATCTAGGGGTATAATTGCCAAGTTGGTGAGTAAGGGGTGTGTTTAACTCTATGAGGAAGTGTCAAATACACTTCCCAAAGTAATTATGTCATTCTAAATTTCGATCCAAATGTGTGAATTACTCTACATGTTCAGCAAGGATCAGTTTGGTAAGTTTTTATTTTATCCAATCTAATTTGTGTGATATGGTATTTCATTATGGTTTTTATTTACATTTCCATGATGACTAATAACTAAGCAATTTGTATACGTTAACTGACATTTCACATACCTTTCATTATGATCCAAGTGTCTATTCAAGTATTTAGCTCCTCTATTAGTTGATATTTTGTTAAAAATTAATTTGTAGAAGTTCATTATATATTTTAGATAACCCTTTGCTCAGCATTAATTTTTTGCATATTCATTCTAATGTGTGCCTTTGTATTCATATTATGAGTATCTTTCCATGAACATCCTTTTCACTTAGATGCAGCATAATAATAAAAAATATACAATATAAAAATTTTAAAAATACATCATATTTTTAATGTCATGGTTATTTCTTATTGTAACCTAAGTCAAGAAGATATACTTCTGTATTCTTTTAAAAGCCTTACAGATTTTAGGTGTTTTTTAATTTGCAATTTTTGGATACATAATAGTTGCATATTTGTGATGTTTAGATATAAGCATATAACATGTAAAGATCAAATGAGGTAATTCGGATAGCTATCACCTGAAGCATTTATCATTTACTTGCATTAGAAACACTCCTCCACTCTTTCAGTTATTTTGAACTATAAAATAAACCACTGCTAACTCTAGTTGCCCTATTATGCTACTGGACACTGGATCTTATTGCTTCTATCTAACTGTCTTTTGTACCCAATTAACCAATCCCTCTCTAACTTTCCCCACTACCTTCCCCAGCCCCTGGTACCATTCTTCTACTCTCTTAGATTATATATTTATGCTTAAGTCTGTGATCCACCATGAATTGATTTTTGTGTATGATGTGACATACACCAGCATACATACATACATACATACATATGCACAAGCATTGTTAACAATGCTTTTCTTTACCAATTGATTCACTTTAGCAAGTTTGCTGAAAATCAATTAAACATACTCTTCTGTATTAGTGTTCTATTTTTCTATTCTAATTTCAGTTCCATATGGTATTGAATACTCTGGCTTTAAATTTTGACATCAAGTAGTGTAAATACTCAAATTACAGGCATAATTTTGAAGATTGTTTTGTTGATTCTATATTATTTATATTTCCATATAGATTTTTAATCATGCTGTCATTTTACATAAAAGAATCTGTTGAAATTTTGACTGGTATTTCACTGAATCCATACATTAATTTGGGGGAGAACAGACCTCTTAACAACATAGATGTTCTCTGACTTATGATTTTTCAACTTATACTTTTTCAACTTCAAGATGGTATAAAAGTGATATACATTTTAGGTATTTTTTATTTTGTAATTTTTGGATACATAATAGTTGCATATATTTATAGGGAACATGTGATGTTTAGATATAAGCACATAACATGTAAAGATCAAATGAGGGTAATTCGGATAGCTATCACTTGGTATAAAAGTGATATACATTTTTTGTAGTTTGTATTTCAAATTTTAATTTGGTACTCTCAATAGGTAGATAGATAAATTGAAATTCCACATCTGTTCTCACAATATAAACATATTTACCTTCAAGTGCCTAAACATATGTAATATGGCTGCTTTAAAGTCTTTATTTATCAGTTAACTGAAACATGTGGACATCCCAATTTTATAGTTTAATATTAACTGCCTTTCCTTTTCATTTTAGATTCTCTCACATTTCTTTGCATGTGTATATATATATTTTTTTAAACTGAATTTTGTGGATATATAATGAACTCTGGATTCTGTTATCTTCCTCTGAAGAATGTTATTTTTAGTTCTGCAGTTAACTTGGCTAGACTGACTCCACAGTCTGTCTCCCTTTGTGGTAGACAGCAACTAAGTTTACCACTGGGTCTTTTCAGCCTTCCAGTCATTATGCTTTTTTGGGATGTTTGAGCCTCTCTCATGTCAGCACCGTTGAGAAGTGACCCAAAGATTCGAGAAGAGTTTGTATGGAGATTTGAGGCCTTATCCTTATGTTGTTCCCTCCTTTACTAAATTCCCCTCTTACTTTCAAGACTGTCTTGCAGACTAAAACCTCATCATCTGACTCCTCAAACCTTACTGGCTTTTGACTTGAGTTCTAGTCAGCTGTTTCACGTGACTGGAAGTACCCTCTGACCAAAAACCTTATAAATATGAATTTCACTGAATACAGTCCTCTTCTTTAGAGGTCAAATCCCTTCCTGTCTCTGCTTTCTTGTCATTTTCCAACACCTTCAAATAGCAGTTTTTATATTTTCCCCAGAGTTTATAATTTTTAGTTCCAACTCTGTTGCTATTGTTAGAATTGGAATAGAGTGGTTCAACTTTTATTTCAGTCATCATAAGGCATTATGACTCAAATATTTTCAATCTATAAAAATGGGCAGCTCATTTTCCTAGTCTGCCAAGAATAGTGCAGTGCTCTACACTATACACACACTCGTGCTTAGACACCACACACAAACATATCATTTCATTTAATCCTAAAAATAATGCTGGAGATAAGGGTATTTATCCAATTTTACATTGCAAGAAGTAAGGCTGAGAGATATTGCTGCTTGTGCAAATTCAAAATGTTAGAAACAAAAGTCAGTCACAGTCATCTCATATTTATTGATATTCTCATTCTTTCTCTCTCTGTCTCTCTCTCAAGGAACAAATAAATTTTAAATCTATAATTTGTATAATTCTATAGTATATGATGAATATCAATTAATCATTATAATTTAATGATTAAGGTCACAGGTTTCAGAGTGAGACAAACTTAGATTTTAGCCCGCGCTCACCACTTACTCCTATATAATGATCTAATCTACAAAAAAGAATGATGGTGATGACATGAAATTGCTGTGAGAATTAAATGTGATATCTCATGCAGAATATCTAATGTACTTAGAAAGTGCTCAATAGAGATTAGATTTTACAATAACTATTAAAGTTTTACTCTAAGATACTAAGGATTTAATCTCCTCAAAAAAATTAAGATAATTGTCCCATGATATATTTATGCCAGACCTGCTCTAGCACAGCTAGATAAATAATCCCAATAATATGAAATGGAAAGGGGAAAGAGAATGAAACATTTATTGGAAATGCACTGTGTACCATATAGTGAGACAGACATTTTTGAATATATGACTGTATTTTACTTTCACAACAGTCTGTGAAGTAAATGACTTCATTTTTACAGATGGAGACTAAAGTTAAAAAAATGTAAAGTATCTATCCAATATCATAAACCATTAAGTATCTCAGCCTGTACTGGAACCTTAATCTGCCTAACACATTTCACTTCCAAAATTGGATTACAATGAATCTACAGTGAGTACAGAGCCATTTAAAACTCTTTTTATAAAAACACCATCTGGAATTTAGATGCTTTTTGGAGTTTCTTTCCTCAATCTCTTTCCTTCCACCCTCCTTAATTTAGTGCCCTAAATTTCTTCCTTCAAAATCGCATGCCACCATAATCCAATTATGACCTGATCTTTCTGCCTTTCTCTTTATTCATCTATGTCATTTTTATTGGACCCAGAATTTAGTTTTATGATGCTCAAAAACCTTTCATATAGCACATAATCACATAGTATACTGTTTTAGGCATTGAGAAAAAAAATGAATTAGACGTATACAGTCTTATCCCTTCCCTGAAGACTTTAACTGCATTGGTTTTATTAAATCATATGGGACCACTTACTGTTTTACCTAGCTAATGCATTCTCTACTAGCCCATGATTCCAGGTGGTCCTGAAGAATGGTCTCGATTAGGACACTTTTGCAAAACGTACACCACCAACCATATTGATATTCCAAAGTGGCTCAGCCATTAGGAAAATGGTCTTAGAAATAGAATTATAAATGTCAGGTATTACATTTAAGGTTATAAACATTAGTTCTAGAAATATTGGAAGAACTGATTAAACATAAATGGAACCACAATCAACTAAAGGGTGGAGACACAGTTGCATGTCATGATAGTGGACAAAAAGTGATTTTGACATTGGATCTGACTCAAAAGCACTCACTCTTTTAATCTAAAAATAGGTTTTATGCAATTTATGATACTTGTACGGTTTGAGCCATAATTTTTAAGAGATTAATAAAATATTAGGCACTTAGGAATGAAAATGAAATATCTATTTTAAGTTAAGGAAAGTAAAAGAGATGCAAAGAAGGGCAACAGATCAGGAGTGAGAATAAACTAGTTCTTGACTCAGCTCTGCCTCAATCACCTAAGATAAATCTAAGACATTACTTCACAACTCTTTTACCAAATTGAAGTAGGATCATTTATTTAATTTTTTATTATCTCTAGTAATCATACTCTAGAGTTGGTCATGAGGGGTCTGTTGAGTCATAATTCGTATTTATAGAGCATAAACAAAAAAACATATTTTGTTAAGAATATGGTTTTTAACTAAGGCTTAGACTGCAGCAAGTGAACCTATAAATTCATAGGGTCTCTATGTCATAGATCTTTTCCAAGTATTGGCATCTGGGGGATAGTGGCCTAACACATAAAGCTTTCGACAACATATACTGCAAGGACTGAATGATAAAACATGATATATCAGCTCCCATTTTTTTCACAGACCAGTAATTTAAACCATGTGTTAAATGCTACCTCCTTTTCCATTAACACACACTTTATCATTTCATCTGATTCTTTCTTCGTTTTTTTCCATCATTGCCCTGCTATACTGACTCAATCTCTACATTGGTTTAGTAGAGGTCACAATCTAAACGTTTAAGATATTGTATTTGGGCTTAAATAATGACTATAAAACTCTTATAATCACTAATAAAAGTAAACAAAATTCACAGGCATAGGAGAATAATTTAATACATGAGTCTTAACATGAAGTTTCCAGAACTTTATAATAGAGAATGGAAGAGCTGCAAAGTCTTAGGTCAGACTCAGGTGATTTTGATAGAAGGAATGTAGGAATATTCTAGGCTTGAGGTATCTTTGATTACCATATTCATCTCCCTTCAACAACAAATTCTTGCCTTTTTCATGATCATTGTTTAGCAGTAATAAATCATGATAATTCAGAGTATCAGTACTTAAGGTATCACAGGATCAATTCTTTCTCATACCTTAGTGCTTATCTGACCTTTGCAAAGTTTCCTTGAGATTTCTATTCCTTCAGTTCTACATCTGTAAAATGGGCAAAAGAGTGCTATCTTGCAGGGGTGCCTCAAGGATCACATAAGTTAATATATGTAAATGCTAGAATTGGTCCAACAAAGAGCAATCATACAAATGTTATTGCCTTCGTGGTTTGGAATACTATAACCAAAATTTAAAAAATAAACCACTGCCGGGCTCGGTAGCTCAGCCTGTAATCCCGTGCCTTTGGGAGGCTGAGGTGAGTGGATTGCCTGAGCCCATGGGTTCGAGACTCACCTGGGCAAGCAAGACCTCATCTCTGCAATAAATCAAAAAATTAGCCGGGCGTGGTAGCGCGCACCTGTAGTTCCAGCTACTTGGAAGGCTGAGGTGGAAGGATCGCCGGAGCCCAGCAGGTCGAGGCTGCAGTGGCCGGGAGCGGCCACTGCACTCCAGTCTGGGTGACAGAGTGAGACTCCAACTCAAAAAAAATAATAATAATAAAAAATAAAAATAAATAAAAATAAAAAATAAACCACTGATTCTTCTTCTTCTTCTCCTCCTCCTCCTCCTTCTCTTCCTCCTCCTCCTTCTTCTTCTTCTATTTTTTCTTTTAGAGATAGGGGTTCACTGTCACCCAGGCTGGAGTGCCAGCTGTATTCTCACAGTTCACTGCAGCCTCCAACATCTGGGCTCAAACCATCCTTCCACCTCAGTCTCCGGAGTAGCTGAGACTACAGGTGTGTATTAGCACACCCGGCTAAACTTTTTATAGAGATGGAGGCTTGTTATGTTGCCCAGACTGTCTCAAACTCCTTCCCTCAAGCGATTCTCCAAGCATAGCCTCCCAAAGCACTGGGATTACAGGCATGAAACACTACACTTGCCCTATTGTTTTTAAAAATGCAGCAAAGCAAAAATAAAATGTGTAAAAATAGAAAAAAAAGCAAAATTTTGTTCTCAGATAATACTATAATATACAAAGGAACATAAGGTAAATTTCTAGAATTAATTAGAGTTCAACAAAGTTGCTAGATATAAACTTGGAATACAAAATAAAACGCATTCCTATTTGCCAGCAACAATAAGGAAAACAAAATTTTAATAAATCAAAACATCAATATTGATATTCTGGGAATTACTACAAAGATGTGTAAGATATCACCTGAGAAAATTATAAAATATTATTGAGAAACATTAAAGGAGGTTCACTAAATCAAGATATATACTAAGTTCATTGTTTAAAATTTGAAATATTGCAAAAATATGAATGTAATGTAATCCTGCCCAAAACCACAACAAATTTGGTATAATTTGAAAAGTAGATTTTAAAATAAATCTGGAATTGCACTCTTGAAGAACGAGTCTCAACTAGACACACAGACATAATCATGCTCTATTAATTAACAAATTATGGTATTAGCTCAAGGACAGACACACAGATGAAGTGAACAAAACTAAAAGCTCAGAAATAGACCAATTTATTATTTATGGATACTTGATAAATGAAATATTCAGCACTGTAAGGAAGTGGAAAAAACAAGATTTGCAGAAAGTGATATGAGGCCAAGTGGACATCAATTTAGATAGAAAATAAAATAAATGGGACTTGCATCACCCTGTGTATAACATTCATGTCTAGGTTCACCTCTTTGTGAAATATATCTCCATAATACTTTGATAAAATTGTCAAGAGCATATTTTTATTTTCTGGAGTAAAGACTAATTTTTAAAGTCCAAAAAAACATGAATTTAAAAATGTAAATGACTTACAAATTCTACTATATGAAATTGAGAATATCTGTGCAAAGACATCATAAATATGGTGAAAATACAAACAAGATATTTTCTAAAATATAATGAAATAGAATCTAGAGAAACAAAAACACCACCACCACCAAAAAACTCTTACAAGCAGTAAGAGAAAGAAAAAATTGCCTAGACGAAAAATGGGAACATACGAGATCAAACACTTTACAAAAAGGGAATACAAATAGCCAGTAAACATTGCTAATGACAAAAATGTAAATTAAAACAAGTAAGATAGAACTACAGATTTACTAAATAAAAAGTTTAAAGTCTGACAACACTATGAAGATAACACATAGTATGTGGACAATAAGAAATTTCTTATCATATTGGTGAGAGAATAAATTAGGACAACCACACTGAAAGGCAATGTGGGATTTAGTAAATCTGAGAGTATAGAAAACTTATGATCTAGCAATTTCGATCCTCAGCATGCATTGTAGAAAAAAACATAAGCATGTGCAACAGTTATATATAAACAGCTCTTGGCAATATTGTCTTGAATAGCTCCAATGTGAAAACACTCAAATGTCCATCAGCAATAGAACAGATCGATAAATTGTGTTATATTCATAAAATATTCAGCAATTAAAATGAGTAAACTACAGCTGCACACAATAACATAGATGGGTTTTACAAATAAAATATTGAGCAGCAGATGTCTGATACAAACTAATACTTATAGCATGATACCTGTTCAAAACCAGGCAAAACACTGCTGTTTAAAAATGCATATGTAAGTAAAAAATATATTTTTTCAATGCAAGGGAATGAGTCTCAGTTAAGTCAGGAAATTGGTTAACACAAGAGTTTACAACCTGGCAAGAGGTTCATGTTTCTAAGTGGAGATGGTTCAGTATTCTGTCTTCTGACTTGATGAGTTTTACAGGATGTTCATTTTATATGCATTCATTAACTTTCATTTATATGTTTTACACAATGTCACATTTAACAACAGAAAAAATATAAATTAAGAGAATATTCCAATGACCGTCATTAAGACTTAGTTCCAACACTTGAAGTCTGATCCAGTTCATTCAAGCAAACTTGTGTCCTCTTTGTCTCCAATGTCCTCTTTTTCTTACATGTCTCATAATGCTAGCTTTGTCTTATTGTGGGTTTATATGTAACTACCCCCTACACTAAGTCACTGTCCTTCCCTCAAGAACAGGGGCTAAATCTTTCCCAGTTTTGCTTTTATAGGACCTGGCGCAGAACTTAGCACTTGCTGATGCTAAAATACATCTTTGAATCAATGTCTGACCTCACCATGGATATTTCCACCCATCTGATGACACATAGTATTTAATTATTTCCCTGTGTCATATTTTTCTCCACTAAATACCAAAAGAAAACTAGGCAAATAAAGATGGTTTCTCTATACAAAGCTAAATTTAAATTATCTTAGAACTAGAACATTTACGTAACTCTAGCTATGATCACATTTATGTAATAATTGCTAAGGTCTTTTAAATAATCTCAGTTATAGATAATAAGTATCATTTTTCACAACAAACAGAAAGATGAATGGTTTAGTGTTATTTGCTATCAGTGAAAGCTGATGCAGCATTTGTCCCAGTATGATATAGTACAAGTAAATAAAGCTCAGTTGTACTATACAGGACACTAGACATTGTGGTAAACAACTATAAACAAATAAATAGAGTTTTTAGGAGGAAAAAATATTGCCAACCATAATTTAGCATAAACAATAAGTAATTTACACATGTGTTAGGAAATGCTGCCCCCTAGATGCTAATTTCCAGGACAAGACCAAAAAAATGTATTCCAATAGTCAAATTATAGACATACCCCTTTAGATGAAATTTTTGTTGATTTTTTAATAAACCACAAAAATATATATTAAAACGAAATATTAGTACCCAAACCGAAATCCAATTATAGATTTTTTTAAAGGAGAGAAAAAGATAAGTGAACAGTTCACATGAACCAATGAACCAGAAAGAAAACTAGTAATAAGAAAATGAAAGAGATGTACAATATGCAGAATTTTATTTTGGGATGGCTTAGGACTGACGTTGGTTAGTCTAAGTCCGACTACTTGTGGTCTTCTATATTTGAATTAAATATTTCCAGAAAAAAAAGGTGAAATCTTTCATCTAGGCCCTTTACCACTCCTCTCTCTTCCTCTAAGACACTTTTTAAAAATTGAAACAATTATTGTAGGACCCATCAAGTTGTATTTTATCGTCCACATTTTTTCCCCACAAACACATATCAGCTTCCAACATATCATTTCCCAATTCCAAAAACTGGCATCAGGGATCCTAAAGCATGTACTTGACACTAAACAGGTTGACTGTTCTGGGAAAGATCTCATATACTTAATTATCATCTTATTCCATCTGGTGCAAGGATGCCATCTACAGACACGACTGCACATTTTCACAAATTTCTCTAAAGGATTCCAAATAAATGCTATGAGGAAGGTTTCCAAGGGATGTAGATCTTATCCTGATTCTTTGAATTATGTTGCATTTGTTCTTTTTTTGGACTACAGTAAATTCTAAGAACAATTCATTCCAGTTATGCACTGTGAGAAAATGCTCTGCACAATCCATGCAATTTTAATCCATGGGAGTTCTAATTCTTACCTAAAGACAGAATCATCTATTGAGAGTTGTGGTTGCATTTTCCTGTCTGGAGGGCAATTACAAAATAAAATGGAATAGATATATGATATGAGCCTTCCCATAAAGCTAAAATCAAGCAAAAAGTCAAAATTAACACAAATCATTTGAATTGACTTTTTTTCTAAATTGTGAAATTGCCTTCCAGAACAAAAATTGTTTATAGTGGAGAGATAGGAAAAGAGAAAGACATGTTCTGAGTACAAACACTCGACACCTTTCTCTCCCTTAATTCTCACACATTCTCGCCTGAGCCACGCCCAGATTTATTAATTTACCAAGGCCAGGCTGCAAAAAAAGTGATAGAATGAAGATTCAGACCCATGATCTCTAGCCTCAAGGCTAACTTTGTTTCCATTCTACCAAAACCATAAATCCCAGGGGAAATCCTCTGCCGCTTTAAAAAGGGGGATTAGCGATAACTGATACTCTTGCTTTTCTGAGGTAACTTGCTGAAAATGTATTCTACATAGCTTTAAAATATGCGTTATTGCACACCAACTGCTAAGCTCTGCTGCACACTGTGTTTTTCTTGTAAAGACATAGTATTAAAAAAAACTGTAAAAAATATGATCCAGGAAACAGCTGGCTGCTGGGATGAAGGCACATAAATGACTAAGTAGTAAATTACCTACCACTTGATGCCAATGCTGGGTGAATTCATCCTTTCTTAAACTAGACGGAATAGGAACAAGCAATGAGTGATCCCAACAGAGTTCATCCTTTCCCTCTGAAATTAAATCCATCACACCCTTCTTGTGATGTTTCCCTATTTTGCTTTAAGGGTATCATTTCCTTAGGAGAAAGAAGCATGTCCTACAATTCTCCAATGGCTATTCATTTATGCATTCACTCAACAAATATTTTCCAACACCCACTTGAAGTGTCATAGGCAGAGAGCACACCATTTTGAACCAAACAAACACAGTCCTTGCCCATGAAAAGCTTACAGTAGCAGAAGAATAGGAGGCAGTCCCTATGCAAATAAATTACACACAGTAAATCATGATTAAATATTTATTAAATGAAGCCTCTTCTTGCTAACCTAGCATTTATTGATCTCTCCCTCTGATGTCTCTTGAGGAACCAGAACGCTTCCATTTTCTAACAGTATTTAGCTAGGTAAGCTTCTCGAGTAATGAAACAATATGTTATACTCCTTTACTGTCCTGACGTAATCCAGTAAATATTCAACAAGTACAGTATTTCATGATGTGTTCGTGGTAGTAGAGGAAGTGGAAGGGAGGAGGGAGTGGAAGGATGATGGAAGGAAAGAGGAGTGGAGAGACCAAAAGAAGAAAAGAAAGAAGAGAAAGAAGGTATCTCGTTTGAATTACCCTTCGCCTTTAAGGAAAATAAAACCTGTCTAACTTATGAAAAAAATCAATCTATGAATATGGAAACTGAGCTGAAATAGTGGAAAACCACAGATCTACACAGAGGAACTGTTGGGTCTCACGTGGGGGTGGGGGGCCACTGCCAGAGCCAGAGTCGCCCATGACGGCAGCCAGCAGCTGGAGGATACAGCACATCGTGCTCATTTAGGAATCATAATGTCCAGATTTTCATTACTTTGGGTTTGATGATTTATGTGCCTATGGGGCAATACGCTATTACACCATCTATATCAATTTTTTGTGGATACAATGCAATAACAATACAAATATTAGGAGAATTCAGGGAAAGAAAGGAAAATAAGGAAGGAAGCAGAGTTAAATTGCTCGACCTCATGTATCCACCAAGGGCAATGCACACCCTGGGTGGCTGTGGTCTCTTTCTTTCATGAAGGTAGTAGCCTTTCTAGTCATCTTATTTATTGTACACTCATGTGTGCTGAACTTTTAAAATTAGCACGGAAAATAATGGTTAATTTTCCACATCCAGCTCTTACACAGCTCTTTAAGCAACTGGAATGCAAAGGATTGTCTATAATGTTCTTGAGATCTTCCAAATGCATGACATAGAGAAAATTCAACCCTATAGGTGTTTGCTACTCTCATGTATAATAGCATTGAGTTAACAGATAAAGTGGCAGTCGGGCACATTGTAATAAAAAAAAAAAACTACCGCTTTCTACAATGAGCTCGTGAATGAATTTTAATATCATATTTGTAAAAATATTGAATATTATGACATCAGGCTACTTTTCTCTTTATATGCTGTTGGAGCTGAATTTACAAACCCTATAAATGGGAGCTAGCTAGTTAGATATGAATTTATATCTATATACACAAAGAGAAACATAAAGAGAGATATATAAACATAGATATATGTGATATAATTCAAGAGTTCTTATAGGTATTCCTGAAAGCTATATTAAAACTTTTAGTTAAGTTAATCAAACAGCATCAGCCTAAATATTAAATATCATATCCAAACCAGTATACATGTGAATGGGATTTAACTTTTGTGAGAGGAGATATTTCAAACACTTAAGTCGTTAAGTATTTTAAAATGCTCTACTTATTTATTTTTAGCTATTTGGTTCTCTAAATTAATTAGTTCACTTAAAATTCAAAATTTCTTGCTTTCACAAAAAGAGCAGATAGTGGGAGAAATCTGGATACAGTCAGTGCCTGACGTCTTTTCTAAATATCCTTCATTATACACAATACTTGGCAAACCTCATCCCTATTCCCCACCCCGATCTGAAAACCATGTGAAACAGGGTTTCTGATATTGATCCTACTGGCTTCTGCTCTGCCCAGAGCTAACCCAGCCTTGGCACCAACCACCTTGTGAAAGAATACGGTTCTGTTCTGCAAATGTTCTTTACTGTACTGAGGTCTGGAGGTTCTTGCTGTCATGCTAAACAAGAGTTGGAGACTTGGCAACCCAATGTGTGAACGCCTCTGTACTGCACCACAGCAGCCAAAATCTTGGCAGCCAGTCAGAAGCTAATGAAAATTTCAAAGGTACAAAGCTCCTCTCAGAGCTCCAAAGAAGCAAGAGAGCTTTCAGAAGGATCATAACAGGTGCATCAAAGTAATCCGAAGGCAAAAACAAGCAAACAAAAAAAAAAAACCTTGAACCTAGCAAAAAATAAAAATTATTAAAATAAACATGCACACACAAACTCTGTTTTATTTTTGTCAAAAGCTCCTTTCAATATTCAGCAAAGGATCAAAACAGACCTGTACGAACCACAAGAGTTGACAAGTACAGGAATTGTTTTAGGTTTAAAGAACAAATATATATTTACATGTTATATGTATCTGAAGATTGAAATGTCTTTGGAATTTTTACTTCAAGTCACAGAAATGTAGATGCTATATCACACTCTCGTCTTAAACTGCACAAAGCATATTTTTAACATGCAAAACGTATGTGAGGAGAGACAATGAATATAGACTTCACTTGGGCTCTGCGTTTCTTGACAGCAGTCCAAAGAGGTCAAGATATTTTTACCAATATACTCTTGGAAACTGGGACAGAAGGAATAAAAGCAAGAGCTTCCTGACTTCCCAAATGCTGTCTTCATTTCTGCTATTGAGGTTTATGTTACCCCAACAATTAAGTGATTGGTGACATAGGATTAACAGAAATTGAGACAACTCCCCTCTCAATCTGCTGGTAAATAGGACAGAAATGCTAAAAGGGGCAATGAGTGGATAATAGGACTTCAAACAACACAAGAAACTGCAGAATATTGACTAATATACCAAACAAAAAGTGAACATGTCCTAGAAGAACTGCTGGAATTAGGACAAATCGGACCTCGATGTAGTTTCCACTATGAGATGAAATTCAGGCAAGTTATTTAAGCTTTCTGAGCCTCTGTTCCCTCATTTGGAAAACATAAGTCATAACACATGTCCTAACCACTTCCCACGTTTGTTACAGAGCATAAATCAGCTAGTGTGTGAAAGTGTTTTTTAAATATTTTTCTAATAAATCATATTTTGGATTTTTCTATGTTTTCATTTTCCTAACCATGTTTCTTTATTCTATGGTTTCAAAGCAACAAAAATTCAGGTATTAAAATATAAATTCATGTATTTTAAAAAAGGGATGTGAATATAGAGAGGGCACAGTTTCACAGTTCCAAGAAATAGAACAGGAAGATTTAATAGACTTGAAAACAAAGACATTTTTCTATTTACAACCTGAACTTCTGCATGTTAGTCTGGAGCTGTGCTAGTTAATTTCATCTTAGATAATTCATAAATATTTTCTTCATTGACAGTTCAGATATTTCCAATTCAGCCGAAGACAAGCTCTCAGGTACTGCTCAGTCACTCTGTTCCCAGTGTGCCACGTACATTTCACTGGACTCAGCACGCTGTTTCAGAGCATGGGATCCGACTCATTTACATTGCAGCTCCACGTTGTGGTCATACTGAGAAAATGTTCCGAGTATTAAAGTACCTCGACATGTATTTAGACCTTTGAAGTCACATAGTAGCATCATTAAGGAGATATGATGTTAGGCATCTCATAGGATGTGACTGCCTTTTTTATACAGAACCATAGCAGAGACTAACATTTTGAAGTTGCCTATCAGGAATGTGATTAACAGTCCGAAGTTTAGTGGGTAGTAATAATCACTTTGTTTTGTCCATCGCAGCATTTTGCTCAAGGTAATTTTATGCCAGAGAAATAAATGACCTCTTATTGTATTTTTTGCAAGAAAAAATCTCTCAAAAATAATCTAAATGTAAAGTTGCTTCATGTTATGGTATTAGGTTAGTAGTGGCTATAAAAGTAAATTAAATAGATAACAACTCAGTTGTAATGATACACTTGGCACAAGCTAAAAAATTACACCACCTAATAGAGCTTATAGTTTCTTCCATTGTTACTAAAGGAATATTTGTGTTTACTTGCTGTTAATAATAAATTGTTTACCATTATATAACATATTAACAACTGAGAAAAAACATTAAATGAAAACAAACCTAAAATATCCATTTAAGGATAGGTTACATGGAATCATCAAAATCAGGGAAACATTTCACAGATACGTAACATTTATCTGTCTTTTCTGATGGAAAGCTGGAATTAGTGTGATTACTATTACTTTCATGCAAATTTCAAAAATTAAATACTCTGTAGATATTAGATGTCCTCAGGTAAAATTCTAATTGATATTCAGAAATAAAATTATTTCAAGGGTCAAGACACTCAAAGATTCAAGTTTTCATTCTGTATTCAATTAGTATCCAGACTATTAAAATAATTTTGAAATAGGTCATTTTACTTTAAAGGAGGTTGTGACAATTTTAAAAATTTTGAAATTCAATGGAAGTAGGCACTCGTTAGTATTATGTCCATCTTTTTAATTCATTTCTGAATAATATTGTTGAGAATATTATGTTTTTGAATATTTTTTCTGATAGAACACAATCTCTGTAATTGTAAATTAAAAAAAAGAAACAAAGCATTAAGAATTGTGTTTCTCATAATTCCATCATTAAGTGATAAAATATCAAATATTAAGTTACTAAAATTTCCCTTCCTTGGTATTGACTATTCCTCTTTCAGTTGGACAATATAAACATTTTCATATGAAATCAAATATCATATTAAATTATGATTTAAAATATGCATAACATGTTGCATGGATATAGTGTAATTTGTTTAATCATTCATTTACTCTTGAAGGTTTAGGCTGTCTTCTCTCCTTCCCCTTTTTATGATTGTCCTGTGTGGCACACTATAATTGTTTCAAAAAATTTTTAATCAATTTTAATTTATTGTGTTCTGTTAAACTAGGGCCTTTGAAACATTAAATTATAACAGTTTTACTCTAGGCACTGACTTGATTAATTCATTCAGTGAAAAGAAAGAGAGAAAGAAGTATGTAACTGTAGAGTTTATAGAAGAACATTATCTTTGCATACAGACTCTAATTTAAATCTAAGCTAAAAGCTAAACTATTCATTCACTGGCACTATAATATTAGGTATTATGACTTAATCTTCAAATTTTGTGCCCCATTCTGCAAAATAAGGGATACAGTAAGTGTCTCCTTGACTTGTAGAAAACATTAAATAATACAACTCATATAATTAGCTAATAGAAACTCTAGAACATAATAAACAATTATGTTGCATTAAATAATACAGCTTATATAATTAGCTAATAGAAACTCTAGAACATACTAAGCAATTCATAAATATTTTCTGAGAAAAATGACCTATCAGGGATTAGTCATCATATTTAGTAAACTTGATAATCCAGGTTTAGTTAATTCCCTGAAATTAAATTGCTTTATTATTTTCTGAATTCTCGCCAAACTTCTCCTAGTTTTAGCAAAAAAATGAGATTTTTTTTTTTTTGAATCACATTTTGTAATGGAGTAATTTGGAACAATTATACACCATACCCATTAAATAAAATGTTGTTTTATAATTACATATACTTTCCTGCGAAAAATCTGAATCCCTGAATCTTAGATTTCACATCATAACCTTCCCTAAAGCCTCATTGGAATATTCACCCAAAAAACTAATGCTTTCCTGATGCCCATTCTTAACAGACTGATAGTATAAGAATTTGTGTTCCATTTTATTTTTATGTTAACATATTCACAAGAAATTTTCATATATATATTTAAAATCTGGTATAGTACATTCAGTACATATTTCCGATCATGTCTTGGGGCATATGCATTTTGTGCTAAAAGTCTCTCTTCATAAAAACACAAAGCAGGAGATAAGAATCTTAGGTGTGGGAAATGAATTCAATTGTTGTAACATATTCTAATGGCGATCAAAAAAGGAAAATAAACTTCCAATTAATTCTGTAACAAACGAAAGTAAGCAATATAGCTGAGAAATTCATCTGAGCTGATATTTTGTTTGATTACCTTTATATATAGATATGATGTGTGTGTATGTATTATATAAATATATATATTTTTTCTATCACAGCCACAACCACTAGACAATTGTAATTTCACCAAGTCAAATGTCAGCCAGGGGACCTACAGTTTTGACACTTGGCAAAGCAAGGCAAAAATATGAAGGACTCCTACTTACTTGTTAGCCAAACTTAATGTCAGGAGAAACTTTACTCATCATTGGCTGTCAGTCACAGGGTAGTTCTCCGACATTGGAAACTTCTGCAGACAGGATAACTGCTGTGATTACATGGCAGTGGACTTAAAATATTTCAGTAGTGTTTAGTGTAACTGCTGAATACTGATGGCATAGTGAAAAACTATCAGCTAACTATTAAAAGTATAAGATATCTAGGGATGTACAAGAATAATGCAAAGCATATTAACAGGTACAGAAATTGATGAGGATTTAATCACCTTCTCTGAAGATGTAGTAAAGCTGATAATCCTTTATTTAACTTAAAAACATTACATCTTAAACCATACTTTTGGAGGTAAATGGTTTGTATTGTTGACAACTAACCCTCTTCATATACACTCGAGTCATTGCTTTCAATTCATTTATCTAATTCATTGATTATATATTCTCTAATTATTCCTCTATCACAAATATGATGAGGGCCTTCTCTGTGTTAGGCAAGCACCGCAAGTACTAGAGTAGAGGAATATGAAACAATTATTACACTGGCTCAGAAACAGTTTACCACCTCATGACATTTTTATTTTGGTCCTATTCCTATAATCAGTCCAATCTTCCCATGGAACTAATGATTACAGCTTTTTGAATAAACCAAGTAATTGACCCTCCTAGTCGTCTTTTTTTTTTTTTTTGAGTTGGAGTCTCACTCTGTCGCCCAGGCTGGAGTGCAGTGGCCACTCCCGCCCACTGCAGCCTCGACCTGCTGGGCTTCGGTGCTCCTTCCGCCTCAGCCTTTGTCTAGCCAGAATTACAGGCACGCGCTACCACGCCCGGCTGATTTTTTGATTTATTGTAGAGATGAGGTTTCGCCAAGTTGCCCAGGTGGGTCTTGAACCTGCAGGCTTGGGCAATTCACTCACCTCGGCCTCCCAAAGCGCGGGATTACAGACCCTCCTAGTCTTAAATCTTGAAACTTACATTTGTCTTGTCTAAGTTTCTTTCTCAGGAAACTGATCCTCAGGTCTAAAGCATCAAGGAACTGAAACTCGCCAGATCACCCCAACCCAGACAAAGAGATGCCAGACCCCTTCTGTTTACCAACTCCTTTTCCTTGCACCTCCCTAATTCCTCTTTTCTGCATTCCTGCCCCACTATATAAAGCCCTGACTTCTGTGGGACAGGGAGATGGATTTGAGAAAATCTCCCATTTTCCTTAGCTGATACTACCCAAATAAGAAGCCTTTTTCCTGCCAATACTTGTTTCAGTATTGGGCCTTCTATGCGGCAAGCAACAGGACCTTGACCAACTCCTGGTGTTTTGGTAACAATCCTATAAAAGTTTTCTTGAGGGAAAAGGGGTGAGCTCCCGCAGGCTCCTCCAGTGGCATACCATGTCCTAAGCAGAATTCTGAAGGTGCCACTTTGGATAATTTAGGCATTAGAAATCAAAGAGGTTTCAAAGAATTGTTAAAAATGCAAAGTCTCAAGGGTAGGAGTAGAGAGAAAATAATATGTGGTATTTCCTCTTTTGTAGTATGACTTATTTGATCTAAATACCCATTGTGCTTTCTCTGTCTCTGAATCATGTACAGCAATCTAGCTAGTAAAGAGCTGTCAGGAGGCCACGAGATTTCAAACAAGCAAGTAAGAGCAATAGCCCAGGAAACTGTAAAAGAACTAATCAGAGCCCGCACGACCGGTGTCAGTTCAAAGATGAACAGAAAGCAGGGTTCTAAATAGAAGGGCTATAATAGAATCCATAACAATGGCAAAAATGGGACGGCACAAAATCTGCAGAGCTATAATCAATGACCAATGGTTGCTACTCTCTTATTTATTTCCTACTGTATTTGAGTCATCATCATTTTTGGGTTATTATATCATTTTGAAATCACCAAACAGCATTACTCAGTCCCACAGCAAAGAGACAAACATGCCTTTAGGAGGGTGGAGGATGGGGAAAGTCTTAAAATTTTCAAAATGAGCCATATTCAAATTATCCAAAATTCATTTTTTCCCTAGAAAGATCTATCTTAACTAGGCTAGAAATGATAGATGATGTGGTTTACTCGTGCTATATACTCTTAAATTCAGATTTTTTATACTTTGTCCCAACTGCCCTAGTCCAACGAGATAGCTCTCCAAAAATGTTTTGTTGCCAAGTACATTACAAAAGTTGAATTACACAATTGCCTCCAAGAAATTCACTGCACATTGGCCTATTAATTGCTTTAAGAAATCTTCCCATTAAAAACAAGCAAAAATATACTTTATGTGTTTTAAAATATAGCTTCTCCATAACTATTTAAAATTATTTTGTTTTTTCTCTGAACATCTCCCAAAACAAATGTTGGAAAATATTACATTACATGATTGATCATCCATTTGATTAAACTATATTTACATGTATATCCATATTCCTTAGCTTATAATTCATCTGTCAAGAGTGATTTCATAATTATACATTAAAATGCATAATGGATTTTTTAATAATTATAGTTATTTTTAATATAATTAATGATAGTTTTCATTAATTTATAATTAGCGATAATTTTAAAAGAGATTTTGAGTGATCATAATCCTGGTCAAATATTTCTACCTATGTCTATATAATATCAAAAAGAAGAGATTACATAATAAACTAATAAGTAATTTAGAAC
>CAUYQG010243656.1:0-13681 GCA_963574415.1 Tarsius wallacei
CTTTCTAGCAGAATTCTACAAATTGTACAAGGAGAAGCTGATAGCAATCCTATTGAAAGTGTTCCATGCAATTGAGAAAGATGGAATTCTCTCCAAATCATTTTATGAATCTAACATCACACTGATACCAAAACCAGGTAAAGATCCAACAACAAAAAGAGGCTGCAGACCAATATCCCTTATGATCATTGATGCAAAAATTTTCAACAAGATTCTAGCAAATTGGACCAAAAAGCACATCTCAAAAATCATCCACCATGACCAAGTAGGCTTATCTCCAGAATGCAGGACTGGTTCAGCATTCACTAGACCAAAAATTTCATTAATACATCTACAGATGTAAAAATAAGAGCCACATGATTATCTCATTAGATGCAAAAAAAAAAAAAAAACTTTTGATAAAATCCAGCATCCTTTCATGATAAAAACCCTGAAACATCTAGGTTTAGAAGGAACATACCTCAAAATAGTAAGTGCCATCTACAATAAATCCACAGCTAACATATTGCTAAATGGAAGAAGCTGGAAATATTTCCCCTGAAAACTGGAACAAGACAAGGCTGCCCACTCTCACCCCTCTTGTTCACTCTTGTGTTGGAAGTCCTAGCTAGGGCAATTAGACAAGAGAAGGAAATCAAGGGTATTCAAACAGGAAAAGAGGAAGTCAAGTTATCGCTCTTTGCTGATGATATGATCCGAACCTTGAAAATCCAAGATAATCTGTCAAAAACCTGTTTGCACTGATAAAGGACTTTGGCAAAGTCTGAGGGTACAAAATAAATGTGTAAAAGACAGTTGCATTCCTATATACCAACAATAAGCAGGCAGAGACCCAAATAAAAAGCACAATCCGATTCACATTAGTCACCAAAAAAATAAAATACCTTGGCATCTTCCTAACCAGAGAAGTGAAAGACCTTTATAATGAGAACTACAAAACACTGCTCGAAGAAATCCAAGAAGAAACAAACAAATGGAAAAATATTCCATGCTCATGGATGGGAAGAATCGACATTGTTAAAATGTGCATCCTACCAAAGGCAATCTACAGATTCAATGCAATACCCATTATATTACCAACGTCATTCTTCTTGGACCTGGAAATGACAATACAGAAATTCATGTGGAAACACAAACAAACATGAATAACCAAAACAATCCTTAGCCAAAAAAAAAAAAAAAAACAAAGCAGAAGGTATCACACTTCCAGAAATCAAACATTACTGTAATAACAGTAATCAAAACAGCTTGGTATTGGTACAAGAACAAGTATACAGGTCAGTGGAACAGGATAGAGATTCTGGAAGGAAAGCCTCAATCTCTCAACTGACTCATATTTGACAAAGCCTCCAACAATAACCACTGAGGAGAGGGGAACCTATTCAGTAAATGGTGCTGGGAAAACTGGCTGATTTTATGCAGAAGATTGAAATAGGACCCCTCCCTATCACCATACACAAAAATTAACTCTAAATGGATCAAAGACCTAAATGTAAAACCTCAAACTATAAGAATCTTAGAAAGTGCAAGAGACATCTTTATGGAAATTGGAACTGGTAACCAATTCCTAATTAGAACCCTAAGTGCACATACCATAAGAAATAAGATAGACAAGTGGGACCTCATCAAGCTGACGTACTTCTGCAAAGCAAAAGAAACTGTCAAAAAAGCAGGGAGACAACTCACAGAATGGGAAAAAAATATTTGCCAACTGTATATCTGGCAAAGGCCTAATTTCTAGGAACTACAAGGAGCTCAAAAGTGCTGAAGAAAAAAAACCAAACAGCCCCATTAAAAAGTGGGCAAAAGACATGAATAGACACTTCTCAAAAGATATATGGACAGTCAACAGACAGAGAAATGCAAATCAAAACCACATTGAGATACCACCTAACCCCAGTAAAAATATCCATCATTAATAAAACAAGCAACAACAGATGCTGGTGATGATCCAGAGAAAAAAGAATGCTTCTACACTGCTGGTGGGAATGCAAACTAGTGCAACATCTCTGGAAGACAGTGTGGCTATTTCTGAAAGAACTAGAAATTGACCTTCAATAAGACCCAGCATTGGGAATATTCCAGGAGGAACTCAAATCATTCTACAAAAAAGATATCTGCACACAAATGTTTGTTGCAGTTCTTATCACAATAGCAAAAACATGGAATCCACCATGCTGCCCATTGGAGCTGGACTGGATTAAAAAATGTGGTACATATACACAATGGAATATTATGCAACCATAAGGAAGGACAAATATATGGACATCGCAGCAACTTGGATGGATTTAGAGTGCATCATACTCAACGATCTATTACATAAACAAAGAACAGAGTACCATATGTTCTCATTCATAAGTGGACCTTGAACGATTATAATAATTCTATAAGAAAGGGATCGGCAGTAGTGGGAAGCTGCCAGGGAAGGAGGGGTGGGATTGGCAGTTGAGGTAAACTATGAGGGGAGGATGGGCACACCTCATCTACAAGGGTACCTGTATAATCAACGTATGTCTACCTAACCCTGAATTCTACCTCACATCTTTAACATAAATAAATAAATAGATAAACAAATAAATAAAGTGGGGAAAAAAACCTGTAATAATTGCTAAACTTCAAGGGAGATATTTGCTCCAGATTGCCATATAATTGGTCCTTTATTATTTAACAATTGCTTATTATCATTCTATCATTTTTTGAAAATACAATATCATTACAGAACATATTGAAGCAATTATTTCAATCTAGAGTCACTCAGAATTAATATTCACCATTTAGTTTAGTAGAAAAAACATGGACCATATAGTCAGGCCTCAAATGAGCCTTGCTTTCAGCCTCATTTTCTTTGTAGAGACTTTGTGAGTGCTCCTTTCTGTGAGTGCCCCCTCTTTGTCTATCCCTAGCTAAGTATGGCTTATGTTTGTTAACTTAAACAAGATTGGGCTTTTCTTTCAAAACTGGCAACGATTGAGATTTAATCTTGGGATTACAGGAAGTCCACTTTTTCTTTTCTTTTTTTCTATGCAGAAACTCAGTATTTAAATAAATTTACAGCTAGAAGTAAAATGAACGATTCTTTACCATCTATCTCTCTAGAGTATGGTGAGCCAATTTTGATGAAATTCAGTAACTTACCCAAAACACAGCCAATTTTTGGCACTTTTTAATGAGGTTGAAAATCTATCCAGTGCCCTTTTCTTGATAATCTAAGATGGGATAAATTCCTCTCAGGTCTCATTATTAGGACAGTTGATCCTTTGACATATTCAGAATCTGTTATCTCATTGAGTGCAATTCTGTCATCATGATCTAGCAGAGCAGAACCGAAACAAATCCCTAAACCTAAATAGTGCTTGCAGTAGTTGTGGGTATAGGAGGGCTTCTGATGTCTATTTATTGTTGTTGGTTCAGGCTGTTCCTCTGTTTCTCCACCAGAAAATAGTCAAGAGCTACTCTTAATATAATTACTTGACTCTGAGGGTCATGGTAGAAGCTTGTCTGTAGTAAGTAGAATGAATTTAGTGCTAGTTCTTTGAAACAGAAAAAATTATTCCCACTGCTCAGTCTATTTTTCTTAATTATTACCTATGCTATGCTTGTAGGAAAATTTCTGAGAAATGGGAGTAATATCAGAAGTCAAACTATTTACTATTATCACATGCTGTGAGGTTTTTAAAAATGTATAGTACAGAGGCAATTTCAATACTATACACACACACATAGGAGGGGAAACCTCCCCGCCCACCGTCCCACCAAGGAACTATTTTTTTGGAGGGCAGGCCCCTTGCAGTAACAGGCTTCCCTAGCTAGGTAAGTGTTCTAGGAAGCCTTCGGTATCAGTGTACCAGCTAGCATTGTTGTGTGAGGCTGCAATCAGCTTCAGTGAATATTCTTTGGAGAATCTTTCAATGTCGTTGACCCTTTCATGATGGATGATTTATGAGCTCACCTGCCCACACCACGCTGAGTGTTCTGCAGTTTTTGACCCAAAACAGCATGACCCCATGCCCCACCCTCCCTATTCACCCGATCTCACCTCAAACAATTTTTTTTTGGTGTCCCAGGATGAAAAAAGCCCTCAAAGGGGAATGTTTTGCTTATGTGGAAGAATTGAAACAAAAAACAGAAGCATGAAAAGGCATCAAAATTGACAATTTGAAAAACCGTTTTGAGCAGTGAGAAAAGCATCCTGATAGGTATATTGCATAAAACAAATAGTACTTTGAAGGTGACTGAAGTTTAAACAAGAAGAAATACATAATTTTTATAAATAAATTTTGAGTGTTTTTGAGTCCTCCCTTACATATGTGAATATACAATTAAAAGGTCTAAATAGTGTGTATACATATAAGATCATACAAATGAATTCTTGATTATTATATACATATGTGCATAAATATTACATATATAAATACATATGATTAAGGGTTTTAGATGTTGTCTAAATATTATCATGCATGTGTATTGTTGACCATTATATATGTGTGTATGTATATGTGCAATTAAGTTGTTTATTCACTCACAAGTCATTCCTGTTTGTTCATGCATTCACTCATTCATAAATAGTAGTAGTAGTGTTAATGATAAAAAGTAATAGCTAAACAAAGTAAACCCAGGCTTTTGGCCTTACAAAGGTGACTTAAAGACCTTAATATGAGCCAGTCTTCTGCCAAGTAGTTAATATTAGGGAGTAAATGACTTTGCTCATATGTGTTTCCCTGACTATGAAATTCATCTCTATGTATTTTTTTTTTAAATGCGGCTGCCAGAGTCTTCTTGAAAAACAGGATGTTTAAATAATTTAGAACATCTCAGTGATGAGACCATACAGAGATAGTAAAACAGACTTCAGCAAAGGACATGGTTTCTCTTACAGAGCTGGATCTTAAGTGACCAGGAAGGAGAAAGGGATGTCTAACTGTGTAGTTAGTTAATTCCTGATGCTAAGCATCACAACCTCCAGAAAATACGTGCTGTTTTTATCAGCATTTTGGAGAAGAAACTTCAGTAACTATAAATTATTCTCTCTCATTTATTTTTGAGATGATATCTTCAAATTCCTGGAAATTTACATTGCTAAATTCTTTTAGTAGAGCACTTTGGAGATGTTTTAGTAAATGGAAATGACCACTTCCACACCAATCTAGCAGTATAATGTCATCAGTTTTCATCTATAAAATGATGCTGTGTTGTTTATAGTTTAAACAATTAAATTATGTGTTTCCAAGGATGAATGTATTACAATGGCATACTATATTATATTATATCATATCATATCATATTACATTATATTATATCAATATAATAATGATGGAGACAGAGTCATGCTTTGTTGCCAAGGATGTAGTACAGTAGTGCAATCATAGGTCGCTGTACCTCCACCGCCTGGACTCAAGCAAACCTCCTGCCTCAGCCTACTGAGCAATTAGAACTAAAGGTGCACAGTACTACATCAACCAAGTTTTTTTTGTTTTTGTTTTTTTTTTGGTAGAGATACAATCTTGCTATGTTGCCCAGGCTGGCCTCCAACTTCTGGCTTCAGGCAATCTTTTTGCCTCAGCCTCCCAACATACCAAGAATCCAGAATCACAGATGGGATTACAATCATTCTAATACATTTTACAAAAAAATTTACAAAATCAATATTCAGGAAAAAATTGAAAAGGAAACTTTTACAATAAACATTCTTTAGATTGGCCTGTGTTTGCCTGCCTTATTTTTTTCCTGTTGAAACACAAAAAAGTTGGAAAGTCTTTAATTAAGTAAAAGACCACATTGGCATAGTGTGTTAAGACCACACACTTACACAACTTGCTAGCTGTATGGCTATGGGTTCTCTGATCTTCACTTTTTGTATATGCAATGTATATAATATATAAATTATATAAATATGCAAATAGTATATATGACACACGTATTATGTAACATTGCTTGCTATATAATGAATAATCTTAATATACTTGTAATATAAAAATAACATAATTCATAAATAGTCATGCATAAAGCCAGATTTAGTCCCAAGAAATAAGAAAGAAGAAAATATCCCAGGGCATGCAATTTAATTTGAAATTCAGGTAAGCTATAGAAATATTTTTAGTATAAATATGTTCCATTTAATATTTGGGATATACTTACATTAAAATAAACTATTGTTTATCTGAATTCAAATTTAATTGTGTCCTTTATTTTAACTGGTATCCTTAGTTATGAGAGTCATTTAGGAGAGCTGTCAAAGCAACACATGTAGTTTTATTTCTTTCTCCTTTGTATTAGTATTCACTAGCATCATAGTATAGTGTGTATAGATACGATCTCTTCAGGCAAATATCCTGGGTTTAAATCTTTACTTTGTCTTTTATCGATTATATTAACTTAGATAACTTATTTAACTTCTCATTATTCCAATTTATTTATATTTAAAGTGGCAATAATAATAAGGTTGACATCATAAAGTTATGCAAATTAAATATACATTAATATACATAAAATGCTTAGAAACTGCCTTTCTTATGAACCCATGTTAGTATAACTAATATCCTCTTCAGTTTGGGGAACAGTGTATGCATCCAATAAACATGTTGAATGATGAAAGACAGAGAAAGAGAGAGAGCAGGGGAAGTTAAAAGAGAGAGAAAAGATTCACCTAGAGTACCAAAAAGTGCTGGAGAAAATATATTCTTCTTCAATTATGAAGAATAACCACACTTTCTCAGAAACAGATAAGTTTAGTTCCAAAAATGATTCGCAAGGATTTTTTTTTATTGTCGTCGTTGTTGTTTGTTTTGTTTTCCAAAGAGAACTAGCATCAAAGTAACTAAAAAAAAAAAATGCTGCCAAGGTTCTACTCAAATAAATACATTTGGAAAATAATCCATCGCTCAGCTTATGTGAAAATTATAAAATGATGTGTCATGATGACACATTTCAGGAATAAATTTGAAGATAATTATTTCATACAATTTCACAAAGGGACCTTAGGGAAGGAGAGTCTATTCAGTAATTAATTCGCTTGTTGTCCTCACACACTGGCAGATCTATGGAGATGTCACTTCAGGAATTTGGTGACTGCTGTCCCATGGGAACACTTCGCTTGGGGAATCTGAAGCTTTACTTAAAGAAGTCATTTGCTCCACAAATTCTAAGAGTGATTGCAGCCATGACAAGTGTTCTCGTTATTGTAAGACACATGGCACACCTTTCATTTATTTATGTATCAAGGCAAGTTGGATTTGTTTGATGGATATCGTTATACTTTAAATGTTTCAGAATAAAAATTTTAGGTAGTGTTTTTGAAATAAAAATAACGTAATAAAAACTGGGACTGTTTTTGTATTGTCTTGATCCAGAACCAGTCTTAGATGTTATTAATATTGTATAGAGGACAAAATGGAGGATCTGCCTGGTCAGTAATGGAACCTATTAAGCCATGCTGCAAGGTCCTCTTATTGGATGGTGTGAGGCTATAGATTAGGGTTTCAGAATTACATCGTTCATTTCAGGATGAAGGATTGAAGTGACTAACAAGAAGATATGGCATCAAATAGGAGCTGATGAACCAGGAAGGGGCAGTAGCCAGAGCAGATGCCTGACAGTAAATCAGATTTTCTTTCCTGAAGTTGGGGGTCTGGTAAGAAAATATCTTCAATTTGGTTTTGTAGATAATAGGTAGGCTAGGTGTGTTATCCAAGATGAGATTTTTACTTTTTCTACTCTTGTCTCACCGTTTTACTGGATAGGGAAATACTTGATAGGAACGGTATTGCTGGTGGATTGGAACAACGGGTCATGGAATCACACAAACTGGAAATCAATGCAGGCTCTGAAATTTAGCACCTTGAAAAATGTATTTATCCACTCTCTACCTTGGTTCTCTCATTTTTAAAAAGTTGATTAAAAATATAGTTACCTTAAAAGTTATTGTGAAAATAAATATTTTCTAAGTATTTAGAATCTTGCCCAAAATAAGCTCAAATAATGTTAGTTGCTATGATCACCAATATTATGTAAGTTCTTACCATTTTTCATAGCCTTCTTCTCATCTGTACTTGTAGGTGTTATTAAATAAATACATATATTTATTTTCTATAATAAGCCAGAGGTTATATGAAGCCCACCCTTCACAATGCTGCAGAAAGTTCATCAGAACAATGAAATGTACATGACAATTTTTATTAGATTCAAAATATTATGAATTTAAAATCAAGTAAAGGTTTACTGATATAATGAAAAGAATACATGAGACGTGTAAAAAAGACTTAGTGGCTGAAGACTTGTTTATGTAGGAGCATAATTTTAATCAGTTACCAACAGAAAGCCCTCTGTTTTCAGTTTCTCGAGATGTATACATCCAGATTTATATAGCTTAAAAAGTCAGATGGCTCCCACTTTGTAAAACAGCTGGTTTATGTAAAATAAAAAGTAGATGACCACGAAAAAATGCAAACAACATGTATCTGTGAGAAGTTCAAAAATTTGAGAAAGGACCTGACAGTTAAGGTGTTACAAGCTAATTTTATCTCAGTATGAAATACCAAGCTATGACCTTCCACCATCTTCACTGTCACTTCCATATTTAAAACAGTTCCACTAGGCTAATTGGGATATATAATCAGGTTATTGACAAAGGCTGGTAAGCCCTGGAAAATATTTGTGTAATGAAGATAATCACTCATCAACATTCTGTACTGCATTAATCACAAACAACACAGAGGATTTGTCTTGACTATTTCAAAGACAAAGTGATGATGTCAGATACACAGGGAGACCTGAACATTAATCACAATAGCATAAATGAGAGATCCACAGTCCCTGGGCACTGCCAGGGCAGAAAGGATAGAAGGAGGCATGTAACAACACAAAGAGTACCTGGTCCCAAACCATGGTAATTGAGGGCATGTTGGAGGCCCAAACTTCACCTGCATGCAGCCTACTTGTGTAGTTAATTCTTACTTGTAACACACATTTCTATAATAAAATAAAATTTTTTTAAAAGAAAGATAAAAAGCCCTATGGATTAAAAATAAAATAAAATAAAATATATTGGAAAATGTTGTGTAGATTTTTATTATTTAAACAAGAAATTGAATATGAATAAGCTGTAATTTGCAAAAGATCTCTGCCAGTAGGGGCAGGAGGAAATATATACTGTCACAATTTTTTTTTACTAAATTAGTTTTACTTTGGGCTCTACGAATTTAAATTGTTATATACCTATGCATGCAACTTGTTAAAATTCATTATAATATTAAATAAGCTAATAATTAGTATTGAAGTTGAATACAAATTATATGTATCTGAGTTTTTTTTTTATTTTCCTAAAATTGTATTATACATTTGAGAATTAATAAAAGATTCTCAGTCTAGGTTTTAGAAATTATAAATTGATCATCAAATGTAAAAGCATAAATTTGTTTATAAGATCAGTGTACAACTTTTAAAAATAACTTCAGAGCACAATAGGGATCTTAATTTCTATTAACTTGTAGAGAACTAAAAGAAATATATTCTAACATTTTTCTTAGTCAGGCAAAGAAACTAATAAACTTACTTTGCTTTTATTTCTGTCAAGGACAAAAAAATGGAAAGGCAATAGATTTATATCAGAGAATAGGTGATATTTATAACCACTGCCACTTTTAGATTGTCTTCATTATAATTTTATCCTCCATTATTTTATATTAGATTATGTTAAAAATTTAAGCTAAAGTCTCATTATTTTGAAGACAGACAGAACATAAATCCTTTAGCAATAATGAAAAATATGTCTTTGAGAATTTTTTTCTATTCAGAAGAAACTACAGATTTTCCTACCACAAATATTAGTAATACACATTTTAGTAAATACTTCATTTTGGAAATAGCTATTTCTTTAAAATAAACAATAGTTTTGCTGCATTTTATTTTTACATAAACTATTAGTCTCTCCAAATTTTTGTTATAAAAATTACATATGGAAGATCTCAGATCTCTATTATTTAGTAACTTTTCAAAGCCTAACTGGAAAACAAAAACCAAAAAAGCCAAAAATTCTGTATATCACAAGTATGCCCAAAGAATTAAACTTCATTTTACTTTTCTAATAATTTAAAATTTTAAAAATTGGCCATTCTTATCATGTATTGATATGCCAAATCAAAATATTATAAATAAAAATATAGTGCATATTTCATATCATATAGAGATTTATTAAAATACACAATGCATTTTATAGTTTATTTTATGTATACATTTTTTATTATAGATTCAGGGGGTACATAGGTATAATTGTTAAATGGACATATTGTGTAGTGGTGGGGATTGTGTCTCAGGTAGCCCAGTCCTCAGATAGTGAACATTGTGCCCCATAGGTAGTTTCTTTACCCTAACCTCCTCCCCCTCTCCCTTTATTGGTATCCCCAGTATCCATCTTTGTGACTTTTTTGCTTCCACATTTGAGTGAGAACATGTGGTGTTTGGATTTCTCTTTCTGAGTCCGTTCACTTAGTATGATGATCTCCAGCTCCATCCATATTGCTGCAGAGGACATGATTTCATTCGTTTGATTCCTTTAATCATTATATCATAGCCATCTTTGTCTTTTTTTACTGTTATTAATTCTAAGTTTGCTTTATCTGATAAGAGAATGGCTACTCCTGTTCATTTTTGGTTTTTATTTGCATGGAATATTTTTCTCCATCCCTTTGAAATAAAATGTAAGTCATTTTACATTGAGTGTTTATGAGTCTTTGTGAGTTAAGTGGGTCTCTTGAAGGCAGCAGATAGTTAGGTTGTGTTTTTTATCCATTATGCTAGTCTATATATTTGTAGTGGGTCATTGAGACCATTTATGTTCAGAGTTAATAATGTTATGTAAGGTATTATTCCATTCACCATACTGATTTTTATCTGGCAGCTTTATTTATTTTCTCTATTGTGTTGGTGTTCCATAAAGCTTATGAGTTTCATGATTTCCAGCATTCTTCTGCTAGTGTATTTCAACCTTTTGTTTTAGTATTTGCAACTTCTTTGAGTATTTTTTGTAGAGCCAGTCTGGTAGTAACAAATTATTTCAGCATTTGCTTGTCTATGAAGGACTCTGTTTCTCCTTAATTTATGAAAATTAATTTTGTGAGATACAAAATCTTTTTCTGACAGTTATTCTCTCTGAGGACATTGAAGATAGAGCCCCAATGCCTTCTGGTTTATAGAGTTTCTTCTGAAGAGCCTGCTGTTAGTCTGTTAGGGTTACCTTTTATAAATCCTTTTGTTGTTTTTGTCTAACTTCTCTTAAAATTCTTCCTTCACATTAACTTTGCATAGCCAGATGATTATTTGTTTTGGAGATTATCTTTTTGCAATAAGTCTTCTGGAGGTTCTTTGGCTTCTTGTTTGTGGATGTTAGATCTCTGCAAAGACCAGAGTAGTTTTTCTCCACTATTCCCCCAAATAGGTTTTCCAATCCTGTTGTCTTTTCATCTTCTTTGGATCACCTCTGATTCTGAAGTTTGTATGTTTTACCTAATACAACATTTCTTGGAGGCTTTGTTCTGCTCTCTTGATTCTTTTTTTCTTTATTGTTGTCTGATTGGATTGATTCAAAGGCCTTATCTTTAAGTTCTGAGATTGTTTATTTTGCTTATTTAGTATACTGTTAAAACTTTCCATTGCATTTTTCCATTGTATATATTCCATTGCCTACTTCCCTAAATGCTCATGCTTCTTTCATTTCCAGAATGTATTTTTTTTCTCTTTATTTTCAAGATGTAGGGTTAGGCATACCAATGTTCATGATGCAAGTACCCTTGTTGATGAGGTATGCTCTCCCTGTCCTGGCAGTTTCCTTCAACTGCCAATCCCACACCTCCTCCCCTGGCAGTTTCCCACTATTACCAATCACTTTGTTACAGTATTATGGAAATTGTTCAAGGTCAGCTTAGGAGGGAGAACATATGGTACTCCCTTCTTCATTTCTGTGACAGATCACTGAATATGATAGACTCTAAATTCATCCAAGTTGCTGCAATGTCCATATGTTTGTCCTTCTTTATGGCTGCATAACATTCCATTGTATATACATACCACATTTTTTTAATCCAGTCCAGCTTCGATGGGCAGCATGGTTGGTTTCATGTTTTTGCTGGTGTAAATGAGGCTGCAACAAACATGCATGTGCAGGTATATTTTTTGTAGAATGACTTGAGTTCCTCAGGGTATATTCCCAATAGGAGGATTGTTAGGTCACATGGAAGGTCAATTTATAGTTCTTTCAGAAATTGCCACACTCTCTTCCAGAGAGATTGCAATAGTTGCATTCCCACCAGCAGTGTACAAGTGTTCCTTTTTCTCTGCATCCTCACCAGCATTTGTTGTTGTTTGTTTTATTAATGATGGCCATTCTTACTGAGGTTAAGTGGTATCTCAATGTGGTTTTGATTTGCATTTCTCTGATGACTAGTGAGGTTGAGGACTTCTTCACATGTCTATTGGCTGCCCATATATCTTTTTTTAAGAAGTGTCTATTCATGTCTTTTGCCCACCTTTTAGTGGTACTGTTTGTTTGTTTGTTTGTTTGTTTTTCCTTTCCAAGAATTTGAGTTCTTTGTAGACCTAGATGTTAGACCTTTGTCAGATATTCAGTTGGAGAATATTTTTTCCCAGACTGTGGACTGTCTCCTGGTCTCTTGATGGTTTCTTTGGCTTTAAATAAGCTTGTTAGTTTGTTGAGATCCCACTTGTTTGTCTTATCTCTTATGGTATGGGCAATTGGGTTTTTGCTCAGAAATTGATTGCCAGTTCCAATTTCCATAAGGGTGTCTACTGCAATTTTCTAAGATTCTTATAGTTTGAAGTCTTATGCTTAGGTCTTTGATCCATTTAGGGTTAATTTTTCTGTATGGTGATAGGTAGGGATCCTGTTTCAATCTCTGCATGTAATCAGTCAGTTTTCCCAGCACCATTTACTGAATAGATTCTCTTCTCCCAACTAGTTGTTGTTGGAGGATTTGTTAAAGATGAGTTGGTTGAGAAATTGAGCCTTTGCTTCCAGAATTTCTATTCTGTTCAATTGGTCTGTATGCCTGTTCATGTACCAAAACCAGGCTGTTTGATTATTGTAGCCTTACAGTAAAGTTTGAAGTCTGAAAGTGCGATTCCCTCTGCTTTGTTTCTTTTGCTAAGGATTGTTTTGGCTATTTGCAGTCATTTATGTTTCCATTTGAGTTTCTGTATTGTCATTTCCATGTCTGAGAAGAATGATGTTGGTAATTTTATGGTTATTGCATTGAATCTGTATATTGCCTTTGGTAGCCTGGACATCTTAAAAGTGTTGATTCTTCTACCCCATAAGCATGGAATATTTTTCTATTTGTTTGTGTCTTCTTGGATTTCTTTGAGCAGTGTTTTGTAGTTATCATTATAAAAGTCCTTCGCTTCTCTGGTTAGGAAGATGACAAGGTTTTTTTGTTTGTTTGTTTTCTTGGTGGTTATTATGAATGGGATGGGCTTTTTATTTGGTTTTCTGCCTGCTTGTTGTGGTGTATAAGAATGTGACTGTCTTTTGCACATTTATTTTGTACCCTGAGACTTTACCAAAGTCTTTTATCAGTGCAAGCAGGTTTTTGATAAATTATCTTGGATTTTTGAGGTATAGGATCATATCATCAGAAAAGAGGGATAACTTGACTTCCTATTTTCCTATCTGGAT
>CAUYQG010243661.1:0-15748 GCA_963574415.1 Tarsius wallacei
TGTAATCCGGGCTACTCGTAAGGGTGTGGTGGAAGGATCGCCGGCGCCCAGCCGGTCGCGGCTGGGGTGGCCGGGAGCGGCCACGGCACACCAGTCGGGGCGACAGAGTGAGACTCCAACTAAAAAAAAAAAAAAAAAAAAAAAGAATCATAGGGTAGGTGAATGAGGAGATAGGAGGAAACCTCAGCTCTACCACCCAGGCTGCAGTTCAGTGGCACGCTCATGGCCACTGCAGCCTCCACCTGCTGGGCTCCGGCAATCCTTCCGCCTCAGCCTTCCAAGTAGCTGGAACTACAGGCGCGCGCTACCACGCCCGGCTAATTTTTTTATTTACTGTAGAGATGAAGTCTTGCTTGCCCAGGCGGGTCTCGAACCCGCGGGCTCAGGCAATCCACTCACCTCAGCCTCCCAAAGGCGCGGGATTACAGGCTGAGCCACTGAGCCCGGCAAGATTCCAGTCTTAATAAAATGTTACAATTTTAAAACTTAATTTTTTAAAAAATTACTTTTTTGAGAAGAAGAGTGATTTCAGCAAGATGATAGACTAGGAAGGTATAGAACCCTCACCCTACACAGAGACACTGAGTTTACAATAATATACCTCTTGTGAGAACACTAGAAACCAGTTGAAAAGTTACGACATCCAGGATATTGTAAAACCAAGAAGATATTCCAGTGAAAGGGATAGAAAATTTTGTGTTATTTGACACATGCCTATTCATGCCCCTCTTATTTTGTGGCATAGTATGGAGCAACTACGAGGAACCCCTCCCCACCCCTGTATCCAAGCCTCTCCTTTAGATAGAAACAGAAGAGTGGGCAGTGCATTCTATGTTCTGGCTTGTCTGGGGCCTCCCGAGGGACTGTTTTTTTGTCTCGCCTGGCCCAGAATATTGACAAGACTGGCACCAGAGTTTGGAAACCACTAAAAACAGAGGCAAATGGTACATTAGAGCTGCAGTTGCACAGGCACAAAAAAGGAGAAGCAAGGGATCAGAAAATGTTTAAGAGATTCTAGAACCTCCAGCTAGGCTAATTGATGAGGGTCTACTCCTACACAAAGTCAGTACCAAAGACTGGGAGAGGTGGTTGTTTTTTCAAAAACCCAAGCACAGAAAAAAAAATTATAAGGCATACAAAGAAACAGGAAAACATGGCTGAACCAAAGGACTCAAACAAAACTCCGGAAACCAATCCCAAAAAAATGCAGATCTGTAAGCTGTCTGACAAAGAATGTAAAATAACTGTCAAAAAGATGTTCAATGAGCTATAAGTAAATAAATAAATAACACAGAACTAAATTAAATCAGGAAAATGATGAATGAACAGAATGAGCATAGCAGCAAGGACATAAAAACTATTTGAAAGAATGAGCCGGACTTGGTGGCTCAGTCTGTAATCCCAGTGCTTTGGGAGGCTGAGGTGAATGGATTGTCTTGAACCCATGGGTTCGAGACCCACCTGGGCAACTTGGCAAGACCTCATCTCTACAATAAAATCAAAAATTAGCTGGGTGTGGTAGCGCACGCCTGTAGTTCCAGCTACTTGGAAGGCTGAGGCGGAAGGATAGCCTGAGCCCAGCAAGTCGAGGCTGCGGTGGCCGGGAGCGTGCCACTGCACTCCAGACTGGGTGACAGAGTGAGACTCCAACTCAAAAAAAAAAGAAAGAATGAATGAATCGGAAATTCTGGAGCTGAAAAATATGATAACTGAACTGAAAATTTATTAGAGAGCTTCAACAGCAGACTTAATCAGGCAGAGAAAGACTTGGTAAACTTGAAGACAGGTCATTTGAAATCATTGAGTCAGAGGAGCAAAAGGAAAAATTATGGGATACTATTAAGAGGACCAACATATGAAATATGAAACTCTCAGAAGAAGAAGAAAAAAGAATAGAAATAATGGTCCAAAACTTTCCAAATCTGAGGAAAGAAATGAACCTATGAGCTTAAGAAGCTCATAAAAGTCCACTAGGATAAATCTAGAAAGAAACACACCAAGACACCTGATAATCAAACTGCCTAAAGTCAAAGACAAAGACGGAATCTTGAAAGCAGCGAAAGAAAAATAATTTGTAAATACATGAGAGCTTCTATATGCTTACCAGTGATTTCTCAGCAGAAGCTTTGAAGGCTAAAGGGAATGGGATAATATATTAAAAGGACTGAGAGGGGAAAAAAGATTGTCAACCAAGTAATAACTGTCCTTTATAAACAGAGGCCAGGCGCAGTATAATCCCAGGCTGAGGTGAGAGGACTGCCTGAGCCCATGGGTTAGAGACCAGCCTGGGCTATTTGGTGGGACCTCATCTCTACAATAAATCAAAAAATTAGCCAGGCATGGTGGCACATGCCTGTATTTCCAGCTACTTGGAAGGCTGAGACGGAAGGATCACCTGAACCCAGCAGGTCGAGGCTGCAGTGGCCGTGAGCGTGCTACTGCACACCAGTTTGGGCAACAGAGTGAGACTATAACTTTAAATAAATAAATAAATATTAAATTGAGATTTCTTATATAAACAAAAATTGAGGGAAGTCATTACCACTAGAACTACTCTACAAGAAATACTAAAGAAACTACTTCAAGTTGAAATGAAATGACGGTACACTGCAACATGAAACCATATAAAAATATAAGGTTTCTAGTAAAGGTAAATACATGGAAAGTTATAGTACCCTGTACTGTTGTAATTTTGTAAATGTAACTTAAATGACAAAAACATTTTTCTAAAAAATCTATAGTTATGTGTATACATAAAGTGGGTATACAATATATAAAGATACAATCGGTCACATCAATAACATAAGATGTGTAAGATAGAGCTCTAAATGAATAGAATTTTTGTATGTGACTAAAGTCACTATTAGTTTAAAATAGAATGCTATAAGATCAAGATGTTTTATTTAACTGCAATGGTAACCACAAAGGTATATATAAAATATACACAAAAGGAAATGAGAAGGAAATTAAAGCATGTCGCTAACAAAAAAATCAATAAAATACAAAAAAAGGCAATAAAAGAGGACAAGGAGGGAGAAAACAACAAGACATACAGAAAACATCAAAGTGGCAATAGTAACTTCTTCCCTATGAGTAACTACTTTAAATGTAAATGAATTTAAATCCCCATTTAAAAAATATAGATTGGCTGAATGAATAAAAAGCAGGATTCAACTATATGCTGTCTACAAGAGATTCACTTGGATCTAAAGAAACCCACAGGCTGAAAGTGAAAAAATTGAAAAGATATTTCAGACAAATGGTAACCAAAGAGAGTAGGAGTAGTTATAATACTAATAATACTAATATCAGATGAAGTAGACTTAAAATAAAAAACCATCACAAACGACAAGGAAATATATGATGAAAAAGGGTCAATTCACCAAGAAGATATGTAGTAATAAATGTTCATGCATAAAACCTCACAGTTCCTGGATATAAAGCAAACTTTGACAAAATTGAAGGAAGAAATAGACAGCAACACAGTAACAGCAGGAGGCTTCAGTACCCACTTTCAATAATGACTAGAACAACCAAATGGAAGATGAATAAGGAAACGGAGGACTTGAACAACACTACAGACCAACTGAATCAAACAGACTGTCTGCCCAGTAAGAGCAGAAGAGCATTCTTCTCAGGTGAACATAAACAGTCTCCAGTATGGACTACATGTTAAGTCACAAAATAAGCTTTAACAAATTCAAGAAGAAATCATACCAAGTATTTTTTCCAAACACAATGGAATGAAATTGGAAATCAATAGCAGAATGAAAACTGGAAAATCCACAAATGTAGAAATTAACATACTATTAAGCAATCAATGGGTTAAAGAAGAAATTGCAAGGGAAATTAGAAAATACTTAGATTTGTGACCCGCCTGAGCAACTTGGCGAGACCTCATCTCTACAATAAGTCAAAAAATCAGCCGGGCATGCTAGCGCGTGCCTATAGTTCCAGCTACTTGGAAGGCTGAGGTGGAAGGATCGCCAGAGCCCAGTGGGTCGAGGTTGCAGTGGCTGGAAGCAGCCACTGCCCTCCAGTCTGGGTGACAGAGTGAGACTCCAACTCAAAAAAAAAAAAAAAAATACTTAGAGACCGATGACAATAAAAACACAATATATCAGAACTTAGGGGATACAGTGAAATCAGTGCTGAAAGTTTATAGCTATAAATGCCTACATTAAAATAAAGAAAAGCTCTCAAATGAACAATTTAATTTTTCACCTCAAGAAACTAGAAAAAGAACAAATTAAATCCAAAGTAGCAGAAGAAAGGAAATAATAAACAAAATAGAGAATGAAAAAAAATCAACAAAACTAAAGGTCTGGGGTTTTTTTTGCTTTAAAGACCAACAAAATTTGCAAACCTTTAGCTCAAGTAACTAAAAAAAAAGATGCAAATAATTAAAGTTAAGATAGAAAGAAGAAACATTAAACAGATAGAGATATAAAAAGAGTTATAAGAGACTACTATGAACAATGCCAACAAATTGGATAGCCTAAAAGAAATGGGTAAATTCCTAAAGCATGTAATTTACCAAGACTGAATCTTGGTGAAATAGAAAATCTGAACAGATCAATAACAAGTAAGGAGATTGAATTAGTATCAAAATCACCATAAAAAGGTCAGGCACAGTGGGTCATACCTGTTAATCTCAGCACTTTGGGAGGCCAAAACAGGAGGACTGCTTGAGCCCAGGAGTTAGAGACCAGCCTGGGCAACACAGCAAGACATCATCTCTACAAACCATAAAAAAAAATTAGCCGAATATGGTAGCATGCCTGTAGTCCCAGCTACTCATGTAGATGAGGTGAATCACCTGAGTCCAGGAAGTCAAGGTTACAGTGAGTCACAGTCGTGCCACTGCCTTCCAGCCGGGGTGACAGAGTGATATCCCAACTCAAAATAAATAAATAAATAATAAAATAGAAAAGGAAAATTTCAGGACCAGATTACAACATTGGAGAATTCTACCAAATATTTTTAAAGAATTAACACAAATTATCCTGAAGCTCTACCAAAGACAAAGACATTGCAAGTAAACAAAACTATAGACCAATATTTCTAACATATATTGATGCAAAAATCCTCACCAAAATGCTAACAAACCAAATTCAACAGTATATTAAAAGGATCAAACACCATAACCAATTGGGATTTATTCCCAGTTTCACAACACTATGAATATAATTAACACTACTGAAGTGTACACTTTGAAATGGTTAAGATGATAAATTTTATTATTTTTACCACAATAAAAACTATTCCTTTATGTAAATAATTGTTATATAAAATAGCTTGTCCTCAACAACAAATATTTATTACTTACTTTGTAATGAGTAACTATAAAAGGTAAAGGATTTAGCTCTTCTAATGTGATCATCTTCCCTTTTCTGTAAGGCATATTTGACATACAGAAAAGTCAACATCTTCAGTGGCTGTCAGAGTCCAGGTGGAGGCAGTGCCAGTATGTCAGCAGTCAACTGGAACCATTTTCACTTCTGTGCAAATCCCTTTTATCGAATGTATCACAATGGGATGCTTTTAAGAATAGTACAGCTGTTTATTTTCTGACCAGCACACCTTTCTGTTCAGAAAATGCTTCATTAGAAGAAAGTACAAAATCAGCAGAGGAAAGTAAGAAAGCATTCAATGTCTTAACCTAACTTATGTACATGTGTGTGGATTTTTAATATATATATTAATAGCTTACATTATGAAAAATTGAAGGGAGGAACATAACTACCTTCTAAAAATGCACTTAATACTCAATGTAATCTTCGGAACAATCTTATAAAATGATTGTTATGAACTTCATTGTTGTTGATGAGCACATCTAATGAGAAATCAGAATTTCAGAGAGATTAAATATACCACACTAGTTTCATTACACCACCTTTGTTTTGAACCTTGAATCTGAACAAGCCTACATATATTCCTCATTTTTTAATGAGTGTGTTTCAAAAATTGATATTTCTGTAAATTTCAATTACTTGCTATTTCCAGCACATCTTTTTTCCTTTTCCATCTTGAATTATCCTCCCTACTTTTCCCTACCACTTTCACCCATAACACTCCCATTCAGGATACAACCTAATTTGTTGTTGTTTTTTCCACATTTTTCTCTACTTTACTTCCAGACTTTTACCATAATATACAATTTTATAATAACATAAATATCTTTACACATATATCCTTTGCTTTTATTTATTTATTTATTTATTTACTTATTTATTTATTGAATCAAGGTTTCACTCTGTCACCCAGATTGGAGTGCAGTGGCAGGATCATGGCTCAAACTCCTGCTTCAGCCTCCCTAATAGCTGGGACTACAGGCATGTGCCACTACACCCGGCTAATTTTTTTTATTTTTTTGTAGAGATGGGCATCTTACTATGCCTTGGCTGGTCTCGAACTCCTGGGCTCTAGCAGTCCTCCTGCCTCGGCCTCCCAAATTGTAGGCATTACAGGCATAAGCCACCACACCCGGTCATAAATCATGTTTATGTTATTAGTTGCTGCCAGGTTGCTTTCTTTAAAAGTCTATGATAATTTATATTTCCTCCAGCAATGTGAATGCCCCTTTTCCAATAGAAGTATTGATTTTTTTAGCTTTTGCCCACCTGAAAAGCTTAAAATACTTTTAACATCCCTATTAGCAAGTTTAAGTATCTTTTCTGATGTCTGTTAACCATTTAGATTTTTCTTTATTTCCTCTTTGACTATTAAAGAATTTATAAATATTAGTGTTATAGATAATTTTGTCTTATTATATATATTAATCTTTTCATTCAAATATTTCCAAATGTGTGCAATTGTCTATTGAATTTGTTTATAGTATGTACTATACAAATGTTTTAATGTTTGTGTAGTCAATTATGTCTATCTTTTTCTTCTATATTTTAATTTCCAGTCTGATTAAGAAGCTCTCCTCCTCCCCTAGTTTTCTCTCTGAGTCATTATCGTTTTATTTTGTTGCATTTGTAACTAATCTATTTGGGACCTACAATCTATTATACTGTAAGAGTTAGTAAGTATTATTGAAAATAATTCCTTATTGATTCTTTTTGTAAAGCGAAGATTTTTTATTTTTCAAATAATTTCAAATGTATTCATTTGAAACTAGATTTTCATGCAAAATGAACTTTTTAAAAGATAAACACACCAGTATTATCTACATTCCAAAAAGCTATTTCTGTAATCTAAATTGTATTTAAAGTTAGACATTGGGAAAATACCATAGAAACAAAAGGTGAGTGGAAAGGATACCTGTATCTGTGGTAGTTGGAAATCAAGACTAGAAGACTTCCCACCTTGCAAGAGATTGTGATTCAGTAGGACTCTATTGCAACGGTAAGAGGGGTCAGTATTTTTTAAATATATAGATATAATGTTTAATTTTTCAAAAACATAATCTTGTTACATTTTCATTTGATTCTCATTTCCTATAACTGTTATAGGTGGGTTATGAATAGAAATCACTAACCTCTAGAGTTATTAGTTTATATTCATCAGAAAAACATCACATATGCCAGAGCAGGTTATAGAGTGTTGACTATGTCCTTTGCCTCTCATTTTATTCCTTCACCTGTCCATCTTTTTGTTATATCACTATTCATCAACCACTTCAGCTGGACCATGAAACTTAAATCTACCTTAATGCCAACCTCTTTGGAAGTATTATGGATAGCTAGTGATATAATACCTCAAATTCTATGAAAATAAATCTCACTTTAAAAGTCAGCCTTTTTTTTTTAAACTTCACAA
The DNA here is from genome assembly GCA_963574415.1 of Tarsius wallacei. Classification (NCBI taxonomy): domain Eukaryota; kingdom Metazoa; phylum Chordata; class Mammalia; order Primates; family Tarsiidae; genus Tarsius; species Tarsius wallacei. Next base: position 7,768 of record CAUYQG010243661.1, read on the forward strand.
TATTATATCAGATATTTTCATTGTGATATCTTTTGGTGATATAAAGTATGTGGTTGTTAATATCAATTTATTTCTCTAAATTATATCTAGCTGTACTTTTGAATGAAAATGAAGAAATGTGTAATCCTATAAATTTTCCCTGGGAGAAACTCACTCCATTTCAAAGGCTTATTTTGGTAAGATGCATTATGAGAAAATTTTAATATTCTAAATGTTTTTAGCACTTTATTAGTAACCTAACCCTTCAAAATTAAATTCTATAAGCAAAATATATTTATTTTTAAATGCTAACATTTAGTGGACATTAATGTTAAAGGGAAGCACTTACACTCCACCCTTAATGTTCCTTTCATGTGGAGAAGAGTCCGGTTAGGGTAACATTCCTGACATCTTTCTTCCCCTATTCATTCTTCCCTAGAGATGAGGACTCACAAGGTTGGTAAATTTGAGAGACGAGCTGAGAGTACATAATACAACCCTGTCTTCCCTGTCCCTCTTGTGGTGTGTCTGCCTGCAAAGAGCATACTTTGCTTCTCCATGCCACAATTTGTACAGGAATAGACTCTGGTCTAATGGTTGACCAACACTGTTTGTGACAGGTAAGTCTGTCTAATTTTAGGTTCAGTATCAGAAAGCACATTGTTGCTTTACACCTAAATGACACCCATCAACATGGTCTTTATTATTAATGAAGATGATATTTTTCCTGACACCTCTTTCTCAATTGTTTTAGAATCTGTCTGGGGTAGGAGGTTGGGAGGTTAGGGTTTTGCATGGGTGTCATTTATGAGCCCCCTCCTAAAACATCAAAAGTTTAGTATGTGTTAAGCACTTCACATAACTTACTCTGCTTAACTCTTAAGATAGTCTTGGAGGGCGGACACAATTATTTCCCCATTTTACAGATTAGAAAATCAGAGCTTATAAATTGCATAATAAAGCCAGGATTGAATCTCACTCAGTTTGGCTCTAAGGTCTATGCTCTTGGCAGTCATAGTATATTATACTTTCTCAAGTAGATCATTCTAAATTCATCCTTATTACCTTGAAAACACTTCCATTTTCATCTTTACCCTTTAGTTTTAAGTTCCTAAAAATGCCAACCTGGCAACCAATAATTCTTGTTTTGATTTCTGCCTTAAATTTTATTTTTGCAATACTTTAAAATTCACTCTAGATAGAGATTGCAAAAAGAAAGAAAGAAAGAAAACAGACTGCATCTGGCACATAGACGTGTTTTTTTTTTTTTTTTTGGCCAGAAGTTTTGTTTTTCAACTTTTAAAGTGCAATTTTTCACTAAACAAATGAACTTGATCCTATGACGATCTTTCTTGGAAGATTTCTCAGTTAGTCAACTTGGGCTGTGAAAACAAAGTGCCTCAGATTGGGTAACTTATAAACAATAGAAATTTACTGCTCACGGTTCTGGAGGTTGGGAAGTCCAAGATCCAGGACTCAGCAGATTCAGTGTCTGATGAGGGTTTGCCCTATGGATGGTGTCTTCCTGCTATGTCCTCACATGGGCATATGGACTCCCTCAAGCATTTTTCTTTTTCTCTTTTTCTTTCTTTTTTTCTTTCCTTCCCTTTTTCCCTCTTTCCCTTCTCTTTCATGTCTTTCTTTTGAGATGGGGTCTCTCTCTGTCACCCAAACTGGAGTGTAGTGGCACAATTAGAGCTTATTGCAGCCTCACTGTCCTGAGCTCAAGTGATCCTTTCACCTCAGCCTCCCAAGTTGCTGAGATTGCAGACACGTGCCACCACACCAGTCTCTTTTTTCTTTTTTCATTTTTTTACAGACAAGTTCTCACTATGTTGCTTAGGCTCCTCAAGCCTTTTCTTGTTTTTGTTTTTGCTTTTGAGTTGGAGTCTTTCACTCTGTTGCCCAGGGTAGAGTGCAGTGGCATGATCATAGCCACTGCAGCCTCAACCTGCTGGGCTCAGGTGATCCTTCCACATCAGCCTTCCAAGCAGCTGGAACTACAGGCATGCGCCACCATGCCCAGCTAATTTTTGAATTTATTGTAGAGATGAAGTCTCCCCAAGTTACCCGGGCTGGTCTTGAACCCATGGGCTCAGGCAATCCTCTCATCTCAGCTTCCTGAAGTGCTGAGATTATAGGCATGAGCCACCATTCCCAGCCTCAAGCCTTTTCTTTATACGGGCACTAATCTCATTCATGAGGGAAGAGCCATCATGACCTAATCCTCTCCTAAGTTTCTACCTCTTAATACTAACATATTGCAGCTTAGGTTTTAACATATGAATTTGGGGGGGGGGGAACATCAACATTCAAATCATAACAACTTCCAAGTCTTTAAGTAAAAATAACTAAAATAAGCATATACACTATTGTTTAAATTCTATGTAAACACATCTTAAACTGAGTTGTTTTCTGTTTTTTATTGTGATAATACAGTGTGTGTATATATATATATATATATATATATATACACATTATTGTATTTGTCCTAATAATCCCTTTTGCCTCTTTTTATGTGTGCAATTCAGTGATATTCAGTATATTCACAATGTTGTGCAACCATCACCCCCATCCATTTCCAGAGCTTTGTCATCATCTTAAACAGAAATTCTGTACCTATTCAATATTGATTTCCCATTCCCTCTTCCTGACAGTCACTGGCAACCACCAGTGAGCTTATTGCAGCCTCACTGTCCTGAGCTCAAGTGATCCTTTCACCTCAGCCTCCCAAGTCGCTGAGACTGCAGACACGTGCCATCTCCAGTCATGCAATACTCATCTTTGCATGTCTGGCTTACTTAATTTACCACAATGTTCTCAAAGTTTACCCATGTTGTAGCATGTGTCAGAATTTCATTCCTTTTTAGGCTGAGTAATAGTCCGTTGTATGTATGTATCACTTCTTGTTTATCCATTCATTCATTGATAAGCAAACAAAGATTGTTTCCAACTTGTGGCTATTGTGAATAATGCTACTAGAACATCGGTATACATATTTGGTTTTTGTTTTGTTTGGGGTTTGGGTTTTGTTTTTCTTGTTTGTTTGTTTGTTTTTGAGCCAAAATTTGAAAATTGAGAGATTTCAAATAAAAATCTAGACTTCTGGATTTATCAAAAAATTAGAAAAGCAGGTATTGTTTTGAGCTCACATTCCTGAATGGCAACTAGAGCTGAGTAGTGTTTGTCCCTTTGTACACTACAGTCGCCACTGATCCTTATTACTTCCTGACATTGTAGTTGAATGTTAATTGCCACTTAGCAGAATATTTACATATTTATTTTTCTTTTAGAGGAGAATTATTTTTTTCCTACCCAATCCACTTTTCTAATTTTCATTTTCTACCTGGCAACTTTAGACAGATTGATACCTCTACTCTACATGTGGGTTATTGACATAGTCACGACAGGAAAATATATTTAAGCTATATTAATTGACAAATACAAAACACTTAACAATCTGTATAGAACAGCTCCATTTGTGGAGAAGAGGGAGTAGATAGAGGAATGCTTGTATGTGTGTAGGCATGTCTATCAGGGGCCACAGGAAACAATACTGTTTTTCTAGGAAGTAGCATCTTTGCTTTTCTATGTATACCTTTTTGTGTCACTTGAATTTTATGTAGCAAGTATGTATCACATGAACAATAAAAATAACTAGATTTTTAAGCCCAGACTACATTTCCTTTCCTCATTAAGTTCCCGTGATTTTAGTTTATGAACAAGAAACTTATAAGAGCAGTGATCCTATCTTCCAAACCAGAAGTCAGGAGACATGGTCTGATAAAGTGTTGAGGATACTGAGTTAGACATTTGAAACTGGGCCTGACCTGTAAGAGTCAGAAACTGAGATTAAGTTACAATATATTAGATGGGACAAAGTGGTCTTGTATTTTTTAAAAATTTTTAAAGAAAAAAAAAGATTAGAAAGAAGGCTTTGCCTGGAGAGGATAAACATCCCAGAATTCCATCAGGGCTAAGACTTTGTCAAGTTTTTTCACCTCTCTCCACTGCTATGGCCTACGGTGCTGAAAAAGGGACAGGGCAGATGACAATGAGGAGTATGAACATGCTGGACATTTTCAGAACTATTTGTGGCTGCTTAGAAAAGAGCTAGTGAAAATGAATTCAGTAAAACTCTACTTCTTCTGTCTTTCCTTTCTCTCCCAGCCCTGGAAGTTAGAATTTACAACAGTGGAAAAATCTAACAAACTTAATTAAATAAAATGTAATAATTTAATCAATAGAGTAAAGGAGGAGCTAGCATCATGATGGTGACCAAAAAAAATCATGGTCACATTTGGGAGCATAGTTTCTTTGCAATGATGGTATCAGGAAAACACACCCAATCATTTGTTTCACACAACCAATTCTAATACCGTCTCATTAATTGGATATACTGGCTCTAAGGCCAACATTGTCTCATTAATTGGATATTCTTAGTAAACTTGGATATTAGACCCCAGATTTTTATGTGCTGCCTATTTTCTTTTTATAAACTATGTGGTACATTTAATTAAAATAAAAATTCAAGATTAGTTTTTCCAAACTGTAACCGAACAGAATTCAGCATAATGATTAAATGTATTATGTAAAACATATAAAAACCGCCAATATTTGACAGTTATTGATGGGTGAGATTGTTAACTTCCCATGGTTCAACCTAGTACATCCACACAGACCCAAAAACACATACAGTTTCAGCATTGCCTTAAATGATGGCGTCTCAGACACTAAACATGCTCAGGACATATTTTATGGTCAATAGGTAAAGAAATAGAATGTAAGTGATTTATATAAAACAGTTTTTGTGGGAACGGTCTTTCCTCTGAAATTTGCAATAATTTCCAAGGGACCCTGAACCTCTCTCTACTTACTACACGTGTAGACTGTTTCCAAAATCGTTTAGTCTATTTAGAGTTCTATTCAGATTTGTATTCTATTTGCTTAGGCTTACAAAGATTGTGCCATTTGTTTTTATTTTATTAATGGAAGAACAAGTACTCTTCCAGTTGTGTTATCCTGGATTTTTATCCCTCCAACACCATGAGGTTTTCTTGCTCTAGAGTGTACAACAGAACAGGAATAAACCCAGGGGAAAAGTCTCTTTTTACAGAATCAGAGAATATAACTTGGATTTTTACATCCAAAACAACATCTCAGAGTGTGAAAGAGATAGAGGCACAAGGTAGCCCTGGTATCTAGGAAGGGCCACACGAGAGACAGCATAGACTGTCCCCACCATGCATAGTCTCTCTCTCATTAAACTTTCCTAGCAGGAGCAACACCAGAAACTCCGGCAGAAAAGCTAAAGAGTGAATGAATACTTCTTATTTTTGTTTCATTTTACCATAGGAAATATGCCCCTAGGTGGTTTTTAAATTTACCTTATCTTCCTTGTTTTGTTTTCTAGATAAAAATTCTTAGACCGGAACATTTAAATAATTCAGTAAGAAAATTTATAACTGAGAAAATGGGAAATGACTATCTTCAAAGAAGTGGAGTTAATTTGAAAGAAGCATATAAAAACTCCAATGCCAGAACTCCACTGATACTTATCCAGTCTCACGGTAAGCTGTTTGTGAATGGCTAAGATAATGATACAATATCATCCAAAAGATGTGAACAAGTAGGTTCCATGTCAGGACATTCTGTATTTAAAGTATTTTCCTATCCTTATTTAAACATTTTGGAAAAGGGGCTTATTAAATTTTTCTAAAAATATAAAAGAACAAAGAGGACTAAAACTTCTCAGATTCACAAATATGAAAACTTTTTATCAGTGCTCATTTTCTCCACAGAAAATACCATACAAGCACATACTACAGATCTGAAAGTTGTGATAGCCCTTATATTTATTAACTATTTTAATTAGTATTGACTTTTGCAAAAATATGTATATTATAAAATGAACTATCAGAAATTGACCCTGATGATCCAGCCCTTGTATTCCTCAAAACTCCAAATGTATTTTTTCCCCATTTTTTGTCTTTGCTCTACAGACCCTAAGTAAAATATTCTCTCCTAAGCAAAATATTTCCTTCATCTTCTGTTCTTCCCAGTCGCCAAATAAAATAATGTCTTTAGAATTTACCATTTTCAAACTTTGATTTCACTACCCAAAACCTTGTCTAGAGTGCCTCCACCTGGAAGCTCTCTCCTCTAGATCATTTCTGTATAAAGCACCTGGCTATATGACTGACACACCATAACAAGTACTGTCCATTTCTTGAAGACTTTGCCCAAGGTGGTGGCTAGGTCTCTAGCACACCTCCTTCCTTTAAGGAGATACCCGAAGTATTACACAACACTTTTGCTAACAAGCTTTTGCTGCCAAACTTGTTCACAAAACTTAGTTGCCCATATCCAGCTGCAAGAGAAGCTAAAAATGTAGTATTTTGGTTGGATACAAAGCCATCTTGAGCAACAGCTACAGAGGTGGGACAAGTAGGTGTGGAAATAGATAACCAGCAGGTGCCGCTGTTAAATATTATCATCCCCATGTGTTAAATGACCCAGGTAGTAAGTGGCAGAGCCAAAATTTGAACCATGGGCTCTAATTTCAAAATCTGTAGGCCTTCCTCTGTGGCTACATCTTCTTCCACCACCACTCAATAAATGCTGGATTGTGTTTTTCAAGAGCAAATTAAATGAGTTTACAGTTTTATGCACCACTCCACATTGTTATACAGAAGTGGACCTCACCAATACGCTTCTGAGATTTGCACAAGAGCTAAAAGGAACAACGCAACATGTGACTACCATTTCTCTGGGCCGTGGCCAGGCAGCTAAAGCTGAAGACCTCATTGTTAAGGCACTAACCAAAACACAGCAATGGGTCTTCCTCCAGAACTGCCACCTTGCAGCATCGTTTATGCCAAGACTTTGCGCTATTGTAGAATCGTAAGTGTTTGACATTTATTTGTAAGGGATCAGACTAAGTATCAAAACTGTGACGTGAAACTGGAAATGGCAATGTATACTGTGTATAAACAATGATAAAATAATGTGTTGGGCCACTCAGTGGAAATTTAAACTATCCTATAGTGGGAACACAGAGAGGCCGTGACACCGAGGCTGTTTTAGGAAGTAGCAGATTTATTTGCGCTGGTGCATGACTCAGCGGGCTAATGCTCCCAGGCTGAGCAACCTGGGGAGAGAGGGGAGGGGTCTTATACCTTAGTTTAGGTAAGGGAGAGGGAGTTGTGTTGAGCGGTTACACATTTTCTTTGGAATTTACAAGGTTGTACCCAGCAAAATCAGATTTTTAAAGAACAAATGGCCTTCAGGAAATGCATGGCAAGTAGGGGTTGCAAACTGATAACTTCAAAAAGAGAGGATTTGGGTAAGTTTGTGAATTGGTCACTCTTTTGCATTTCCAGGAAAACCGTCAGTCAGTCTTTGGCTATTTGGTTTTCTCAAACAAAACCGGTCTGGTGGGTTTTCAGAGCTTGCCGATTGACTTTCAAAAGGAATACTTTTAACTGCTATCAGCCCCCTTTCTGCCACATTCCCCCTTTTGATGCTCCACCCCTCATGGGTCTAGAGCATCATCATCCTTAATTTGGTGCATTAGCATTATGCGGGCTGCAGTTTTTTGTTCAACAAGTGTTTTCACAACTTAGAAATGGCATTCATAATTATTGGGGCTATGCAATGGAGGATAAGACAGGATTCCACTAATAGGACTATAGATTTAATAATGTACTTAAATCCTCCCAGACCCGAAAACATGTTTTCAAACCAACTGCCGATTTTTACGCCTTGCCATTTTTGTGCTGGGACGTGGGCAAGCTTTCTAATATTGGTGGCTATATTAGTTATTGCTTTACTATTATCATCTATTTGCAAACAACAATCAGAGCAATTAAATTTACCACATACTCCTCCTTCTTCCGCTAGCAGATAGTTCAAAGTTAAGCGGTTTTGATAAATAGCTGCATGCATTTGGACTTGCTGCCGAGCAACAAGCTCAAAAGCTGTGGCTGTTTGATTAGTTATA